>BHFT01001969.1:0-30037 GCA_004320025.1 Laticauda laticaudata | reverse complement strand
GATGCTGAGGAGTCCCATGGAGGAGGAACGTCCCGGAGTTTTAAGCCCAGCCTTCCCAGAAGAGACTGAAGCACCTCCCATCTCTGGATGCTCTGAACAGCTCATGAGAGAAAAGAGACCTTTGAATTGACCTTGTGAAACCTTAGTTTTATGTGATTCCTGGTTGGAAATGCTTATGATGGTTTCTTCCAGTTATCGAAGTTTCCAAGAATTTTGCAGACTTTGGCTATGCTTGATATTTACCAAGTTTTACATTGCATAACACAAAGAGTGATACTTTATAGGGGTGTCAAACTGGAGGCCCATGGGCCAGAAGAGTAAAACACAGTCCACTCCCACCCCAGCTCCGCAAAGGGAAAAAATGTTGCGATAGATCACATGACATCAACATGATATGGCAAGTTTGAAACCCATGCTTTAAAAGTACCCACAATAATTTCAGTATTATTTGGATGAACATTTGATTCTCTCCATCTTTCCTAGCAGCCCTCATTCTGTATCATGAACATTGCTTTTAAACATTTTCCTTCTTTTTTTGGTGGGCACACACAATAAACTATATGCTTCTTTGAATCCTAAATGTTTTATTTAAACCTGCCAGATTTATTGTTTTCAAATAAACATAAATAATATGTAAATAATAAATATACAAACACATGTTACTATTTATTTATTTCATTGTATTTAGAAAAAATGTATTTTTCTTAACTGTGGGTAACAACCAATGCCAAATACCACAACCAAAAATCTGAATTTTGATCATGTGATCTCAAGTATGCTACAATAGTCATAAGTGTGAAAAAATGGTCATAAGTCTATTTTTTCAGTGCTATTTGAATGGTCACTAAATGAATAGTTGTAACTCAAAGGTTGTAACGGTTGTACCTGTATATTGGGAAAGTAATATACTCACCCTAGAGGAGAAAAAGCCAGATCTTGACGAGCTTCTGGAAATTCAAAAGAATCAGGGATTTCTGAATCTCAGATGTTAGGGTTAGAACTAGAACCTGATATGTTTGTAATCTTTTTTAAATTCCCCTCAGAAAGTCTGCTATGAAGGGTGGCATGCATTTTTTCAGGGAACAAAAAAGGGAGAAAGAAAATATGAGATACAAGAGAAGAAAGAAAAAGGTGTTGACTTTCAAATCTTTTTAGCACAGTACAAGATAAGAACAGTACACAGCCTCAACTTTTTACTTTTACACATATCTAGCCATTTCTATAACCTGCCAGCTTACTCCCCGCATTTGTTTCTTTCAGGTTCTTTCTTTCTCTCTTTACCTTCTTCTGTGCACTGATTAGGATGCGATTTCATGATTGGAATGGGAATACCTGGAAGGGAAATGCTGAGCTTCACAGCAAGAACTACAATAAAAGATGTAACACAAAGCCTACAAAACCAATCTCAGGTTAGTAGACATGGGAATCTGAAGAGATTCTGAGAAAGCTGCACTGTATATGATTAATTCATGGGCAAGAGAAGGCACCTGTCAGAAGCAATAACGTGCATAAAAACAGTGTGAAGATGATGTGGTTGTTTTTTTCCTCTCTTTCAGTTCTGTAGCCTTCATTTTGTATTTATTGTATTTACTACACACATGTAGTAAACACAAGATCTGAGAGGAGAGCATGAGAGAGGCCTATTAAAACCTCCAGACTTACAGAAGAACAAGGGGAGATGAATTAGTCTGCCTCAGGCATTCAGCCAAGGATTGCCAATTCCAAACCCAAACCCACTTCTCCACATACTTGTTTACCAAACACAATCAAGATCTGGCATCAACAGGAAAATATGCTGTTAAGTGGGTGTGGAATAGCTAGGCTGTTGTTAATGTATTAATAAATGCATTTGATCCTTTGTTTTTTTTAATATCTTTTTTTCCTTTTCCATTATGAAATAGCATCTCATAAATAGGGGCATAGCTTTAACGTCTTCAAGAATTTCATTCTATACAGAAATCATAAAAGAAGGTTTCTGTATGTTTCTTCTCATGTGCCTATAGATGCTGTGTGGAAAATTTTGTCAGCACATGGAGGTCAGGCATTGGCATTCCTTTATTGAGTGGATTACATTCTCCTACTATGCATAGTCAGGCCTCAATTTCATCACATGAACAACAGGGGTTCTGCATGTTTTCTTTATTGATGGATCAGATGGTGCTCTTCAGGGTGCTTTACTATTATTCTTTTGTGGTTTTGTATTTAAAATGCATTGAACATCATGCTCTTATCTTGAAAACTGAAATATGATTTTCTAAGTTTAGAAATATTAACTGTTTATGCCAACACACAAGAAATCTATGCATGGCTGTGAAAATGAATTCCACTGTTGTTAAACAACCTAACCAAATTCATTTAAAATATTAATGTTAAAAGCTTTATTACTATTTTTCTTTACTTGAGAAAAAAATCTGAGAAATGCTTTTTAGAGATTAAGTGCATTTTTGAATAGGTTTTCTACAAATGATAAACAGAAGATCTTAAAATTCCAGGAAAATAAGGACTAAGCTTTGGTCAAGCTAAATAAACATGTATATCTCTAGGATTGGTCCCTAGTTTGCAGAGTTAATTCTATCTTCTGATCAACTTGATACTCTNACTTGATACTCTTGTACTTTTTTTCGAACTATTTTAAAAAAACCATGGTCAACAACATTTGAAGTGAACTAGCTTTCTGGAAGATCCAGGAGAAAATGGAAAAGATTCACATAAACTAATATCTTCAGAACTTCACTGACAGAATTTTATAATGCAGAAATAAAAGATAAAAAGAAGCTGTTCTCTTTCTTTTATTATGTTGGACACTCAGAAGAACTTTCGGGGCATATTGAACCCTGTTTAAAATATGTAAAATCAGCACTGTAATTGTCATTCTGCTGTGTATTCCAAAAGAAAAAATTGTTACAAAACCTTAAGCCCATGTCCCACTGCACCAACGGATGCAAAGAGGATGTAAAACGGACAAAAAAGCTTGCCGTCCATTGGAAAACGCGATACATCTGTTGTGTACTCACAGCATACATGTTTCATACGCTCTATCCGTAAAACATCCATCTACTGCTATTTCATCCGCTCAAAAAGTTTTGAGCTGCACAGAGGAATGAAGACACTCGTGCATTCCAGCACTTCATGAGGATGCCACCAGCCATGTTTGACGAGGTTGTGGAGAGCGTCTGAGACCCAGGTTGACCAAAGCGAGCACCAAACTTCCTGCCCAGCCTGGACCCTGGACTGAAGGTGGCACTGACTCTGCGCCACCTGGCCTCTGGAACCATATACAGAAACATGCGCAGTATGCCTGGAGGGTGCCACACAACACCATCAGCAAAGTGGTCAGAGAAATGGTGCAGGCCATCATGAAGAATATATGGAGAAGCTCCTCCAGTGCCCCACCACTGAAGAAGGCTGGAGGAAAGTTGCAGAACAGTGGTATCAGAGGTGGAACTCTCCCCACACCTTTTGATCCATTAGATGGAAGCACATGGCCTGCAAAGCTCCACCCAACTCAGGTCCTCTTATTACAACTACAAGGGCTTCTTCAGTTTCATCCTCTTCACCATGGTTTGATGCTGACTACAAGTTCATGTACATCGATGCTTCAGGCAACGGGTCAGCTTTAGATAGCCAGGTTATACAACACCAGTGACCTCAAGGAGGGGCGGAACGTAACCTCATAATGGGCTTCCCAGAATCCAGGCCCCCTACCCAATGACACAAAAGATGTGCCCTACTTCATCGTGGGGATGACGCCTTCTCCCTCAGAACCTACCTCATGAAAGCCCTGCACTTCAAGATTCCTCACCCGTGAAGAGAGGATCTTCAACTACAGGCTGTCCAGGGGCAAGACGGGTGGTGAAGAACGCCTTTGGCATCCTAGCCAACAGGTTCCAGGTACTTCTCCCCACCATGCAGCATCGCCCACAGACCGTGAAGAGGATCGTGGAAGCTTGCTGCATCCTGCACAATCTCACTGCGCACCCGCTACCCAGTCTTGCAGAACAGGCTTGTGGACCGTCAACAAGGGAATGGGTACATGGAGCCTAGTGAATGGAGGCAAGGACGAAACCTGATATACACTGTGGATGTACAAGGCCCCAACAGAGCTTCATGTGAAGGGAAGAAGCAGCGCAAACTCCTGAAACACTGGTGCAACTCCCTAGCTGGAGCAGTGGAGTGGCAAGACAGGATGATAGATGGTTAATGGATGCTTCCTTGAGCCTGTCTCATAACACTGATGAGATTGTGCCATGTATGTTGAGTGGTCCTACAATGAATAGGGCATTAATAAAGAGCTTTGTTATTTTGAAATGTGTTGATCAATGAATAAATTGTTATTTTATAAAAAAGGGCCATATGTGTGGCAGCTGGGAGGTGGGACCATGCAGTCCCACTATGCTTGCACTGGAGGTTATCTATCCCACAACTATCCTTACCCATCCCACAACTATCCTTACCTATCCCCACAGCATATCCTTACCTATCCCACAGCTATCCTACCTATCCATAACTATCCATTACCTATCCACAGCTATCCTTACCTATTCCCACAGTTATCCTTACCCATCCCACAACTATCTTTACCCATCCACAACTATCCTTACCTTTATCTCATAAGCATGCAAAGGCTTAACCATTTTTTCAAAGTTTTCACCAACACTTTATTTAGTAAAAAAAATGAACCAAGTGTGTGTAAGCAAAGATAACTTTATTAATGTCTTAAGTAATAACTATATGACTTTATTAAAAAGCAAAATGAACCAAGTAAAGTGTCTTTAAGCAAAGATAGAGTGAACAGTAACAACTCAGTCTCTGGCACTATTCTCAGTCACACTCTGAGGCATGTCCATGGTCTCAGCTGTCGAGCGGCCAGGGACTGTGGAGGTGGCTGTGGCTGGAGTGCTGGTCTTGAGGCGCCATTGGGGTGCTTGGCCCAAGAGTACAATAGGGGATGGTGTGTTCAGGAAGCTCTCAGAGAGCTGACTCGTCGCCAGTGCAGGTTGAAGAGGCCCTTCATTCAGTTACCCTGGGATGTCAGGGCCAATACTGATGGACAGATTCTTTGTTGACCGGCTTTGGCTGTGGGTGGAGGACAGGAGGAGTGTAGTGGGGCTGTTGCTGGTCTGCAGCTGGGGTGAGGTGAGGCACTGTGGAGGGGTGCGATGTTTCTTAGGGTGACTAGGAAGGGCTGTCTCTGCTGTCGGGAAGCCCCTGGTACTTCATAGCCTTGGTAGGTAATGGGCTGTTGAAGAGCATGGGAACGGGCTGTGACATCGCCTGGGGTGGAGACCAGTCCTGGAGTGGTCAGAGCAGGTTCTTGCTGGGGCTAGTGGGGGTGCACGCAGTGCTGTTATTTCTCCATCACCTGGTATTGGGCTCAAGGCAGGTCGATGAGGTCTGGCTCACAATAGGTGATGAAGGGCTTGGCGGTTGGGGAGGGGGTGCGATGATCGGTATGCCGCTTAGTTGGACCAGCTGAGGAAGGGAAGGATCTGTGTGGTTTTGATTGTGTCCCTGTCTCCAACCAGGACCAGTGTGGCTCTGGCCCTCCAGTCTGCCTCTCTGCCTGCTTTCTGTGGAGGTGGAGCTGGGGGTGGGTGTGGGTTGCGTCTCTCGGCTACTGCTTCGTTCTTGCTCCATTTGAGGACCAGGGATCCTTCCACATCCTCCGAATGGGGACAGTGGCAACTGTCGGGGGTGTATCTGTCATGGGGTCCCTCCAAAGAGACACCTGCCATGGACAGCGGTATGCTGGTCTCCCTGGCTGGAACAGGAGGGCTATCTATGGGCTGTTGAGGCAGAGGGTGACAGAGGGGCTGCTTCCTCGGATGGCGGAATCTCACCTCCAGGAAGCTGCACTTGGCCATGACGTACATCTCCGGTCAGTGAGCTTTGACATGCCCTGGCAGATTCTCTTCAGGTGCAGCCTTGCCATACAAGGTGTGCATGTTGCTTTCCACCATCCAGGAGTACAGCGCATCATAGCCTAGGCTCTCTGCCTTCTCTCCACACTGCTGCTTTCTCTTGGTGTTGCGATACAGTCTGTGCCCCTTCTCCACTAGTACTTGTTTCTCCTCAGCCATTCCAGCACCTCCTCCTCATGGTCCTCGGAAATTGAGTACTGTTTCTCTCTCCCTTCTCCTTCCCTTGCCTCTTGCTCCCTCAGGCAGGGGCTTTCAGGGCCTTCAGCAGCAGGGCTTTTGAGGGCCTTGGGGCTGGTCCACCGCACCAGCAGCACAGCAGCAGTAGCAGCAGCAGTAGTAGCAGCACCAGCAGCAGGACCAGCAACAGAAGCACCAGCACCAGCACCAAGCACCAGCAGCAGCAGCAGCAGGAGAAGCACCAGCACGCACCAGCAGAAGAGCACCAGAAGAAGCACCACAGCAGCAGAGTCAGCGCCAGGGGGTGGGATGGTGGTTCTGTCCTTCTTGCCAGGGTGGCAGGAGTTGGCACAGGCTTCCTCTTTTCCCTGACTGACGAACCATGGTGTTCTTTCAAGATGTCTCTGGCAGCAGGTCTTTCCTCTGAATGTGATGCTTGCGAGCTGCATCCTTTTATATCTGCGGAGCTTGATGCAATTCATACTCCCCGCATGCGCAGTGAACGCTTTGCATCCGCTACGCTATCCGCTATGCATCCGCTTTGCTTCCTATAGGCGTCCGTGATGCATCCGCGTCATCCGCTACGCATCCGCTCCTTCGGCTACACATCCGCTTCGCTATTCTCCCCCGGAAGCCCTTCGGATGTGTCATCCACTTCCATCTGCTGTCATCCGCTAGGCTTCCTACGAACATCTGCTTACTATCCTCGCTACATACTACCCCCATCCATTCCTTTCCGTTCTTTTCCGTTCTGTTTATGCAAATTTTCACCACTTTTGAGAGAGTATAACAACGGATGGAGCCACCCCCGAAAATTTGCTCGTCCGCTGATGCATACATTTTGCATCCGTCAGCCAGTGTGACCTAGCCTTTAGCTGTTTAATTTCCTTTCTTAATGGGTTGTAGAAAAGCTCACCTAGTGACTACAATTAATCTTAAGGCTCTGTAGGTTAGGAATCTTTAAGTAGCAATTTGTTTTAAAAAATAAACTCTAAATCACTACTGTGATTAAAAAGATGAAATTTGGTCCAACCTTGAGTCTATAGATTGCAAAAAAAAATTGCAATCTATCAATAACCCAGCCATATGTCTATCTTCCACTTTCCGTAGCAAATCAGTTTGCCACTGGAAACTCTTTGGCTATTCTAGTTACAGTCAATAGTTAAATAAAAATATTTTCATTGATATCAGAAAGTGTCCTTACTGATGAACAAAGATTATAGATCTCTGTAAACTATCAATTTTACCTTTATTGGAATTAAAGGTATACTATTTCTTAACATCTCAATTCTCTATTTCACCAAGGAAACAAAATATTATGCAAAGCATGAAAGCAATTCCAAGCAATCATATTTCACAATCCCAGAAAATAACTCTTTCTTCTTTTCATCCTCATCTTTTCAGAGGAGTCTTTGGTAAACCAAACCATTTCAGTATCAGCAACTTCCTCTCAATTTCTATTTTATGATTAAATGCAAGTTCTCAATCACCTCTTCATTCTATCTGATGAAGAGTTCTCATAACTGAAATTAATGTAATAATTCTGAAATTTTTCACACTGCTGACTACCATTCTCTTTTTGTATTGAATGTTTCAGGTTAATAATACTTTGTCCATTATTTTTATTATTCTTAAATAGTCAATTAAATTCAGACTAATAATGTCATATTCAAGACTATGATCATCATCAGTTTTGCAGAATCTCAGTAGATAGGTATACTTTGGTAATAGTAATAGCTATACTATTTGTAATGAATTCTCCCAAGGGCAGCAAATGTGAAATTCATGACTTCCTTGGACTTCATGCACTTATATGTTATTCATAAATGGCTCTATAACAGCTTGTGGAGTTATGTGGAATAGATTACCACAAGACTCAGTCCAGGGCCCTGTGACAGTCAACATGTTATGAATCACTCATAATCCCTCTTCTTCAGTAACCTAATTCTTTACCAGGAACTATTTCTAGTCATCCTGCTTATGCCATTGAAGACTACCAAGTAGCAAAACACCCCAGTGGTTTACTTTCTGAAAATATTAACATACAGAACAACTTTCCAAAGTACTTAATTATACTAATTTCAATACACAGCAGACCGTCACATTGCCTTCCCAATTCAAATCTTCCAGTGACCTAGCTCCAAAGTATACAATCCAATTACCATCCACACGTTCAGTCAAACATTGTTTATGTCATTTTTTAAAAATTCAAATCAAGCCAAATGTGAATGTATTTCCAGCACATAATCCCCCTCCAACTGAAACAGGCAGAAAAATGTTTAATTCTTTCTATCTGTCTGTCTGTCTGTCTGTCTGTCTGTCTGTCTGTCTGTCTGTCTGTCTGTCTGTCTATCTATCTATCTATCTATCTATCTATCTATCTATCTATCCATCCATCCATCCATCCATCCATCCATCCATCCATCCACTTATTTAAACATTTATCTGACTCTGGGCAGTTTACAAATATTAGTAAAATCAGAAAGAAGTGTTCTAATTGTTTAGAACAAAATATTGATAATTCATGGCTCAAATTTCTATTGCATTAAGACTATACAATAGGTAGAACAATCTATTGAGGATATCCCACCAGTCACAGGAAGAAGTGACAGGCATTAGGTAGGGGAATCAATTTTTGCATAATTTGGCATTATAGCTGTAGAACCCCAACAGATCTTCCTATTTTACTTTGTTCCCAATTCTGCTTTAATGTGCCAATTCTGGATAATGTTGGCATATCAGATTCTGTGATCTGTCAAGGTCAGATGCACAGATGCCAAAGAATTCTCTTACTGATAAATAAATATCTCTGAACCCATCACAATGGGAGAAAGAGATCTAGCATTTGACATGAGGCTTGCTATATTATACAATGCCTAGAGTTTGCATTGGTGGTGGTGGTTTTTATTTATTTTTATTAAAGGGTACTCTCAAAGAAACCTGATAAATTCCATGATAGAAGTCTTTAAAAAAATGCTGGCAAATATCTGTATCTGCTAACATATCTCATATTTGTGCACTCTGCTTCTTCACCTCTATGCTCCAAAAATTTTCAGCCTCACTTCCCTGAGCCTCCTATCTACACAATTTTCAATTTTCATTTCTGCAGTGCAGATATGGAGCTGGGAGTCCTGAGAAAAGAAGAAAATGTGACAGAGAAACTCAAAATAAGCCCACTGTCAGCCTTCAAGATTTTCAGCCTTCAAGACTTTCTCCCTTTGCCTTGCATCTTTCAGCTGTCATAAGTAACGGGGGGGGGGGGNTTATCAAAATATGCCAAGGTCAATGGACAGAAGCCTCATCACCACCTGGAGATGTCCACATGATGACATTCACAACTTTTAATTGGAAGAACTATTTGAACTATTGGGGGTGGGAACATTGCCATTATTTTGTATATGTGATTTACGCACCCATTTTCTCAGGTTCAGAATTCTTTTGTTGCTACCACTTGACTTCCCGTAAAAGATATCTTTTCTCTAATTAAAAGAGTCTAAGTATTTCTTTCTTGGATTTTGAAAGGAGCACCAGCTGACACCCACCTTGATTTTGTTTAGTATAGGTTGGGATACATAGAAATGTGAACAGGTTTTCAAGATGCTGTTATTTTACCTTATTATAATAATTAAAAAAAATATGTGGAATCTCTGCTTCATCTGTTTGACCTGGCCTTTTTCACAGGCCATATACTTGCCAAAAGACTCAGATTGTAGAATGAAATCCAAAAAGGATTTAATCCCTTGCATATAGATTGTATATAGGTTGAGTTTAACAGCAAATAGTCACCTCTTCCATAATTAGAATCACACAAAAATTGTAAAGGGTATTTACAGAGTCATTAGTAAGTCACTTAATTTTGGTCAATTACCAAATAGGATCTGTGGTTTAACAGGGCCGCCTCAGAAAGTTTTGCTGGAGTTAGTGCTTCAGCCTGTCTTGTTTTATGCTCAACCATCTAGACATTTGTCTCATTTCTTTACACATGAAGATTATATCAGGAAGCAAAAAAGCACCTATGAAGAAGGAAAGCCTTAAAACAACTGATTTTAGAATATATGTATCTTGCACTGGGAGTATCCCTCTTCTTGTGGCTGACTGAATTTCTTCTCTCTCTTTTCCATTTAGTGTAGTTTTTAAGAATATTTTGTGTAAGCCTGCTTCATACCTTACTGTGAGAAAAACTATGAGATCATATAACAGTTAAAATTTTCCAAGGGATGATGATGATAGAAAATACTTTCCACTCCACATTATTCATCATTAAATTTGACTTAATCAAACTGGAGATTGGATTTTCACATACTGTTATGCACAAACACACATGTACACCCACCTTTCTTCAGGTTTGTAACATTAGTCACAATAAAACTAACAGGATCAGTAAATGAATTAGCAGGTGTGTAGGCAGCTAGTCTAGCCTACAAAACAAAATTTGGAATAAGCTAACAAAGTAGCTTCCAGGTATGGGATAACAGTCTTATTGCTACGAAAATAGCTAAGCCTTCCACTGTACTTTCCTTGTTTCACACTGCAAAAAAGTTGTTATTTCTTTATTTTGAATAAACACAGATAACAGTTTACATTTCACCCAGAAACATTCTGGCACAATTGAACAAATGCAACATTCAACACAAATGCAGGCAGCAAACAGATAAGTGTAAAAAAAACCAACCTTCTGAAAGGATAGCTTAAATTTTAAATTTAATCTTTGTCACTGAAACGTTTCCTTAAAAACAGTGCAATTTAATAGAGTACAACTGAAACCAAGAAAGTTCTTTATATTTTATGCACTCTAAATACTAGCACGGGTATTTGAAATAGAAGGAATAGGTGGTTAAACATCAAGCATTATGGGAAAGAATACCAAGAGCAATTTGCATTTCAATTGTTCCTTTTGTGTGACCAGCAAAGAAGTGGTCCTAAAGCATTTTGCAAAGTGGTAAATGTCCTAGTCACCCAAGAGAAATTAGAGTACGCCACTTCAGCAGCCCTTCCCCTTCTGCATCTGGACAGAGCATCCACTCAAGGCACAGCAAAACATGTGAATGTGAATATCAATTAATCTCTACTGGCCATTAAACCTAAGCTGATAGGAATGAGGCCATTTCATTTCTCCACGTCCACTCCAAGAGCGGCCAACTGGGACTTTGCAGAAAGTGCCTTTTCAAGTTGCAGCTAAACAACTTGAAAGTAAACAACAACTATACATTTTCCCTCCATAGTCTTGGGTTTCTCTTCTACACATTCCTCATTTTCTCATGAACACAATGTCTCCATCGCCTTGTTACATCACAGTTAAACCCAAATCTTGGCACTAACCTTTTTTTTTAAATTCTATTTGTGTGCATAACACTGTGTATTACTAGTATAGAGCATTGCACACCAGAACAACTGGACACAAGGACAGTTTTTCCCCATGCCATCACTGCTAAACAATTAATTCCCGCAACACTGTCAAACTATTTATTAAGATTGTATTAGTTTTATTTTTCTCATCCTTTCTATTACCTACTTCCTTTTCTACTTATAACTATAACTTTGTTGCTTGTATCTTTATGATTTATATTGTTTAGTTAGCTTCCTAATATGGTTTATGTTGATTGCTTATTTAGTATCATATGACTATCACTAAGTGTTGTATCTCATGATTCATGATGAATGTATTTATGATGACTGTGATCATGATTTATCACTTGTATCTTTTATGTACACTGAGAAATTATGCATCAAATTCCTTGTGTGTCCAATCACACTTGGCCAATAAAGAATTCAATTCAATTCAATTCAATTCAATTCAATTCAATTCTACTCTTCTCTACTCTACTCTAAACTTTCATAGTTTTCTCTCCTCCTCCTTTTCCTTTCGTTAGTAGAATTTCCCTCCACCCCTTCCTTTCCTGTTCCATGTAGGCAGTTTTTTGTGGGGAACTCAGCTAGGTATTTCTATGTTTCTTTATAAACCCAGTGTACACTTGGTGGAGCCCTAAGAACAAAGCAGGTTTATCAACGCCAACTCCTGCTCACAAAGGGCCTTCCTTTTCCACGAATGCTAGCTAATCAGCATTCCTCCGTCTTTGAGAAAACCTGTGTTCCTGCCTCTGCATGCACTTTACCCAAACTCTCACGTACATAGCAAGAGCAGCCTCACAACTATCCTCCAGGGGTCACACTTGGGTTACGTATTGTAGACCACCGGAACATTGAAGCAGCCTGCTTCAGAACCATTCATTCACTTCCTTCTTCATTAAGATTCAAATGGAATAAGCCATGTAGAAATTGAACAGAAACAGAAAATGTGCTCCTGTAGTCAGTAAACATTTATTCACCGAGCAGAGATCTCTTCTTCTCTAGCCTCTCTCACATTGTCTCTGTTTTCTTTATCCATACTGCTTGCTGTTTTAATGCATAATTAAGAAGGTCAGAATTAATGAAGCAGTGTGGAGTAAAGTTCATGCAATCCCCAGGCACTATTTATTCTATTAGATCTCAGGCATGAATGTCAAGATTGGCACAGGTAGTGAGGCTGGCAGCATTCCAGAAGCAAAACTATCAAGGGAGACGTACCTTCAGTGTCAAGTCATTCCTGAGCTCCTTGCCTGCAAAAATCACACGTAACTGGTCAGCTGGAACTCCCTGTCGCTTAGCAACCGCCTCCTTGAGCTGGAAGATGCTGGTATCTGAATCAACCTCCATTGGGAAACCATGGCTGGAGTTGAACCTGACAAACACTGACCAAGAACAAGACATTGGTGGGGGTTTTTTTAGAAAAAAAAAAAAGCTGAGTGTTTTGAAATCTGATGCATCTGGGAATGACAAAAACAGACGGTGATTTCTGAAACATGGACAACAGCACAATGGTACCGTAAAGCTTTGTTTTATTATTTTAGAAGAAGTGGCATATTACAGTTTTATGATTTGGAAAGGCAATTCCAAATAAGAATCCTAACACGTTATTGTCTTAACTAAATTAAACATGCTTTATGGTCCAAAGAGGATCTTAAATTACATTTCCTTGAGGAATGAATGAACAGGCAGATTTTAATCTGCAATCTGAGGACTAATAAGAACTAATTTCCTCCTATCCTAAATGCTCTCAGGAGACCAGAGTACACATATTGTAATGGAAATGATGTGTACATGTCTGCTCACATGCATACAGGCACACATACACACAGAGTGTTAACCTGACTGAAGTAGGCTTGCTAGAATATATTGGAAAGAAAACTTTAAAAAATACAGATATGTCAGTTCATACACACTGGCCTCCCAGAAATCCAACTGTCTAGGAAATAATAATGGAGAGAAAATTATATGCTGCCTGCAGCATGAAAGTCTTTTCTGGTCTTAGAATTCTTAAAACAAGTACAGAAAGTAACTCCTATTAATATAGTTGTATGCTGTTAAAAACAATTGTTGTATACATTGCAGTACTGTTTGGTCAAGATGTACATTAATGCCTGTTATAAAAATATTTCACATGTTTACAAGAGAGGCTTAAGAGGTTTTTTTTCATAATTAAGCAATAATATAACTAATCCAAAAATATAGATGTCATTGCTAAGAGTTTTGGCAGAATATAACAGTTCTATTTTATGTGTTTTATGTGCTTGTGGTATGTCCATGTTGACTCCTGGCAACAACCTGGAAAAGTCCTTGCAGTTTTCTTTACAAGATTTCAAAGGTGCCCTTGCCTCCTCCCTAGGGCTGAGAGAGAGGAAGTGGCTCAAGGTAACTCAGCTGGCTTTGTGCCTAATGTAGGGCTAGAAATTATGGTCTCTCTGTTTTTAGACCAGTGCCTTAACCACCACACCAGACTACCTCTCTTCTACATTATTTAGCTCTTATTTAAGGATTGACAGATGATATATGTTGAATTGAAAGTGCTTCTAAAACTGAAACTCTCAATCAATATATTAGAATGTCTTCAAGGGAGGGGTTTGTGGAGGGCATAAGGATAGCTCTGAAGGACAGAAGAAGAGCTGGTACTAAACCAATGGTGAGGGAAGTGGTGCTGGAGTCTGGAGCAAGAAAATAACTTGAGGAAACATCTCAAACAAGCCCCTTTATAATTCAGACAAAGATAGAAGGAGAGAGGGGAAAATCACATTCAGACTATCATAGCTGTTCCAATAAAAGTACAGTAAAGTTCTCCTTTACTGAGGACTAGTATCACCTCAAACAGTGATTATTTGTAGTTAAAATGATACAATGAAGAAGTAACTTTACTATCAGTCCTTACATTTATGACAGGTCTAGAAAGCAAAGGAAAGTTGAAATAAGATCATAAACACATTCATGGTTTCACTTAGAAATTGTTTCATTTAAGAACCAAGTTGCTGGTCCCAGTTGTAGTCACTAAATGATGGTTGCCTATAATTCTGATCTACATGTCTTTGGTCTCTTAGTCTGGTCTAACTTTTAGAGCTGACAGTTTATGGTTAACCCATACGCTGCCCAGAGCCCCTTTATGAAGGTGATGAGTGGTTAAGAAGTTTGATAGAGATGGATGGATGGATAGAAGATAGATAGATAGATAGATAGATAGATAGATAGATAGATAGCAGTGGTGGAATTCAAACTTTTTTTATCACCAGTTCTGTGGGCGTGGCTTGGTGGGCGTGGCAGGGGAAGAATACTGTAAAATATCCAGTCAGAGGTGGTATTTGCCGGTTCTCCAAACTACTCAAAATTTCCATTACTGGTTCTCCAGAACTGATCAGAACCTGCTGAATACCACCTCTGATAGACAGATATAAATAGAAAGATAGACAGATAATCTCAACAATATAATCAACCCTTCCCCCTTTAATTTATGTTGAAAGGATGGGCCTTTTATTGTGCAGTTGTAACTGCCATATTTTTGATACCCTTTCAATGTTAAAAATCCAATATGAATCCCATGGAACTGAATAAGGTAGATGTTGCTAATAATTTCTTCCATAATTTCTATAAAAAATAAATGAATAAATGAATGAATGAATAAATAAATGGGATTTGTGGGTTCCTGCTTGCCTAGGCCTGATAAAAACAATTGAACAGAGCCATTTCTTATAGATCAGTGGAAACTGACATTGTTGCTAAAGGTTAGTAAGAAATGTTTTCTCCTTGACTTCAGTTCAAAGACAGTTCCTAAAGCATAGCCGAAGATTTTCCACATTTCAAAGATAGCTGTCCCTTGTGAATTTTCATAGTTCGACCTGCCACAGTCTTCCCTGTGGCAATAATTAAAAAAAAATGTACCCACATCTTTATCTGTTATAATCTTCACACTGAAAAAACATGAATCCCTTAAGGAGCAAATTCTTAAGAAATGATTTGGATGCTAAGTCCACCGCTCCATAAAACAGCCCAAAGCCCTTTTTGCCATGTTACATTATTTGACATAGCCTGCTTATTGAAAACCTTATACAAATATTGCTACACAATATGCTATACAGAGAGCCACACATTCAAAGGGGGAAAATGCCCTTCACATTTAAAATCATCACATGCCAGTAGTTCTTATTTAACAATCACCTATTTAGTCATAGTTCATAGTAACTACAGTACCAACAAAATGGATTGATGACCAGTCCTCAAAGTTGTGGCCCTCACAGTATCCTCCACAGTCATGTGATCGTGATTCAGACACCTAGAAACTGTTGTGCATTTAAGACATTCAGAGCATCATGGGATCACATAATTGTCATCTGTGATCTTCCCAACTGGCTTCCAACAAGCAAAACCAATGGTGAAGCTAGCAAAAGGTCTCAAATTATAGTCATATGATATTTTACCTAATAATCATACCTGATTTGCTTAACAATCAAAATCAACCAGAACTGGAAGAGTCAAAAGTGCTGACATAAGTCAGTGTGTTGGTGTTATTATTTCCGCTTTACAACCATATTGCTCAATGACCAAATTTCCAGTCCCATTTCGGCTTCTTAAGTGAGGACAACCTGTACTTGAAATATGGTGCTCATGTACTGATTGTCTGTATCTTTAAAAGCACCACATTAGACTTCTGTAAAGCCATTGCCTTGTTTAGAAAATAAATAGACTCATAAAGAAATTAGAAATCCTCAAAGTGTTAGTTGGCTTCATTCAATAACAAAATTGGTACTATGGTATTTTATTATAATTAGCGTCAAAGTTCCATATTTATTAACACCATTAAAATAGAAAATAAATTATAATCATGCATTCTGAAATTCTTATTAAAAAGGGCGTTGGTACTTACCTGACATGCCCGTTCTCTTTGAGCTGTGAAGAGCATCCAGTCGTGGGAGGTGCTTCAGTCTCCGCATTCATAGGCTGAGCTTGATTTGTGGAACACTCCTCCTCCTCCTCCTCCATGTGACTCCTCCTCACCGTTCCCCAGTTTTGGCGAAGACAAGAGAAATAAGCACTCTCAACCTCATGTTCTAAAAAGTTCATTGGCTGAGGCAGGACCCCACCAGATGGAAAAAAAGGGTGGGGCTGGATGCTCTTCACAGCTCAAAGAGAACGGGCGTGTCAGGTAAGTACAACACCCTTTGAGTTGTTCAGAGCATCCAGTAGTGGGACATACCAAAGCTTGGCCTGTCCTATGGGAGGGACTCCGCCTGGTCTGGAACTCCTCCTGGTCTCTGTGGAACCGCTGCAGAACTCTTTCTGCCAAAGGAAGCTCAGTAGAAGCAAAAACATCAATTTTGTAATTCTAATGAAGGACAATGGGGAGCCCAAGCCGCGGCCCAACAGATTTCGTTATTCTTTGATCGCTGTGTGGCCCATGCTGGCCAGAGTTGCTGGCTCCTTGTTCAATGAGCTGTTACTGCCCTAGCCCCCCTGCAGAGATGAGTCTGGTATGTTTTTGGCTATTGCAGCCGTAGCCAATGGCCTATCGTAGATGGTGAAATCTTGTAATCCTGAGAAATTGGGCTGAAAGGACACGAATAAAGCTTTGATTTCCTGAAAGCACTGTATGCTTGATATAGATTCGCAGAGCACGCCTCACATCAAGCTTATGCCATTGTCTTTCTATCCCTGTGATGGTCTGGGACAAAAATTTGGAAGAAATAAACTCTTGTGCTCTATGAAAAGCCGAATTGACCTTGGGCATAAATGTTGGGATTGGATGAAGGACAACTCGCATCAACAATGAAAAATGCAGAGATCTTGTCTGACAGACAAATGGCTGCAATTTCCGAGAATACGACAAGTGGAGGTTGATTGCTACCGGAAAAACTACTTTGTACGTGAGAAATTGGAGACTTGACGTTTTCAAAGGTTCGAAAGGACCTTTAGTGAGAGCGACAAGGACTTGTTAAGGTCCCAGGTGGATAAACCGTGCACTGCTGGAGGCTCAGATTGGTGGCTCCTCGAAGGAAAGATCTTATGAGTGGATGATGTGAAAGAGAACTGAGGCCTCGTGAGTGAGAACTGATGCCAAGGCTGCCACCTACCTTTTATTAAGATATTAGGTGACAACCCCTTATCAAGTCCCTCCTGTAAAAATTTGGAATCTGAGTGACAAGGGAGGAGCGAAGGATCAAGTTGAGCTTCACACCATTTGCAGAAGGTGGACCATATGGCGTTGTAAATTGCGAATTGTTGAGGGGCGTCTGGTGGCCTAGGATAAGTGTAGCTAACTCTGTTGGAGAGCTTTTCGCTCTTCAAACCACTCCGCTAAATCTCCAGATGTCAGTTGTAACACATTGAGGGTCCGGATGTTGAAGGGGCCCCTGAGTTAATGAGATTTTGTCTGACGGGATTCTCCATGGGGGGCTACTGAGAGACTATGGAGGCTGTGAACCATTGGCCATCTGGGCCAATAAGGTGCGACTGAAGTAATTATTCCGCTCTCTCATTTAGTAACTTCTGGATGAACTTTGGGAACCAGTGGAAGTGGAGGGAATGCATACAGAAGCCCGGGACCATGACAGTGGAGCAGTTGAAATTCTCTGCCCCTTGAGATGGTACCTGGAAAAAATCTCGGGAGCTGAGTGTTGAGAGGGGAAAGCAAATAGGTCCACCACCAAGCTGACCAAATGTCCGTTGCCGTTCTTGAAACAGGGATGGGTGGGGCGCCACTCCGATTGATCTATGGTGCCTGCTTAGCCAGTCTGCCTGTGTATTCGACAGACCCGAAATGGGTTCTGCTTTGATGGAAAGTACGTTGTTCTCTGCCCAGCGACACAGGTGCTCCGCTTCAGGCGTTAGCTGCTTCGATTGTGTGCCCCCTGCTGTTTTTATATGAGCTTTGGCTGTTACTTGTCTGTCAGTATCAGTATGTGCTGACCGTGTACCTGGGGGAAGAAGTTGCGAAAGGCCAGGTGTATGTGCGAAGTTCCAGCCAGTTTGCTGTACGACTGTTCTATGTCGGACCATCGGCCTTGGGTTGTAAGTGACTAGATGTGAGCTCCCCATCTGAACAGATTGGCATCTGTGGTGATGGTGAGCCTTTGTGTCTCCTTGAAGGACAGCCTCTGTTGATAACCGGTTTGGACCACCAGAGGAGAGATTTGAGAACCTTGGGTGGAACCCTGACTTTGTTGTTTGGAGTCGCTGGTATGGTAGCAGGAACCACTGGAGGGATCTTGGAGTGGAGGTGGGCCCAAGGAATATAGAATAACATGAAATCATTTTGCCCAACAATTTTGATAGGTCCATTAAGGACACCCTCTTAAGCAACCTGATCTCCTTAACAATTTTTGAATGCTATTTGGTCTATCTGGTGACAGATAAACCTTGCTTCCACCATATCTATGAGCGCCCGAAATGGATTATCCGAGTCGATGGTGTTTAATTGAATCTTCTTCCAATTTATGAAGAAGCCATGCTCTTGTAGGGATAGTAATGTGCTCTGAGTATCTATGACTGCCTGATGGGCAGAAGGAGATAAAATCAAAATATCATCAAGATAACACTGGAGGCGTACCGGGATGTTCCTGAGGTGGACAGCTAGCGCTGTGAGGACCTTGGTGAAGGTCCTGGGGGCAAAGGCTCATCTGAATGGAAGGGCCACATATTCAAAATGGTGATTATTGTAGCAGAATCTGAGAAACTTATAATGGGAGGGCCGATTGCAATGTGCAGGTACGCCTCTCAAATCTATGGACGTGAGCACGTCCCCTTTCTTGAATACCCAGTAATATTGATTGGGGGTATGCATTTTAAATTTGCGATATACTATGAAACGGTTGAGTCGTTTCAAATCTATATGGCTCTCCACCCCACCCCACACCAATTTTTTGGGCACAACAAAAAGATTTGAATAAACCTTGCCCTTGTTGACTGGTCGCTACTGGTTGGATGGCTCGTATATCTAGTAGATTTTGCATAGCGGATCCATGAGATTACGCTTGACTGGGTCTCTGGAAGGAGGATGTGACATGAAGGAATCTGGGGGAGTGGATCTAAACTCCAGTGCGAGACAAATCAAACTGTATCTTTGACCCAGGCATCAAAGGTAGAGGAGTCCCATTGGTCAGCGAATAACTTAAGGTGTCCGCCAATGGGAATTGGGTCGGGAGTTATCTTGGTCACTGGAAGGGCCTGTTCCTGCTCCCGAAAGGATCTTTTGGATTGACCTTCGACTTCTGTCCACTGAGTTGGACCTATCTGGTTGTTGTCCCGGTCTAACTGCTGGAGGTCTCTGGTATCTGGAAGAGAAGGATCCCTGATAGAAAGATCTAAAGGATCTCCTCCAAAAGGACTGGGGCTTCTGGGATCTAACTTCCGAAAAAGGGAAGGAAGAATTTTCTTCTGTTGCGTGTTTCAATTAGTAGCGGATCCAGGGAAGGGCCAAACAATCTATCTCCCGCATTGGGGGATGAGGCCAGCTTGGATTTGTGTTTGAAAACGGCTTGCCAGTGTCTTAACCATAGCAAGCGATTTGCTGTAACATGTGAGGTAATGGCCCTTGCTGAAAATTTGACTGTGTGATAGGTAGCATGGCAGAAACTCAGCAGCTGCCATAAGTTTGGCGATATCTTTGGTGCTCCAAATGTTAGAAGAGTGTTGTTTCAAAAGATGAAGCCATCTAAGAGACAACCACGTGAAGAAGGAGGTGGCCGTGGTGATCTGATAGCCCACGCGTCCGACTGATGAGCTCTGTGTACGGCTAGCTTGACCCGTTTTTCCTCTGACTTTAAAGGCATCCAGAACCTCACTGGGAAATGAGGGGAACGCTAAAGCCACTATAGGCTCATCTACCTCGAGGGTACTCAATAACTTTGCAAAATCACGGGTTCAAGTTGAAATATTTCCTATCATGTCCAGCTGGGGAGGTGTAGACTGCTGCAGAAGCCCACTGCTTCTGCAACCAGGTCCAAAAATATGGGTGGAACTGGAATTACTCTGCTTTCAACTACCAGCTGGTTGAAGATCATGTCCTCTGGTCCCTCCCCCTGAAGGGTTAGGTGTGTCAGATGGTTTTGGCTTGTTTAGGCCTGCAACGTTCTTTGCCTTAAAGAGAGATTTAAAAGCTGTGGCCGGAATAAGCCTGTAAAAGCAGGCTGGTCAGGGATAAGACCTTCATCTGCAGACATTTTCTCTTCTAAGGTGTCTTCCTTGACAGGGGCTCGCTTTCGTGCATTAATCCAATTCAGACTCGATTATTTGATGATTTGATCTACTTCTCCTCTTCCTCCCCTTATAATGTACCTGGGTCTGGTGTTGCTCCAACCTGGTCAGTGACTTCAGCGGTTGGGACTCTTGGTCAGGAGCCACAGGGTAAGGTCTGGACATTACAGCATGTTGGAACCTCGCTGCAATCCCTTGGCGATAGCCAGCTCCATCCAGGCTTTCATCCTTTCTGTGACTTCTCAGTAAAACTGTCACCCCTGGTGAGGACCAGCGGCTGTTGGACTGAATGTGGTTCAGGAGTCCGTCTGGTCGGTGTTCCAGACACTTGGACCTGTTGTCCTTGTGGAGTCAAGCTGCGCCTGGATGAAAGGGAGAGATCTAGGGGAGGAGGAGGGTGTGAAGAAACCGACGGACTGGAAGAGGAGGCACCCTGTAATACAGTGTGGATCTCTCGAGTATGCCTGTCTATTTGCTTTTGTAAGACCTTATGGTCCCTAAGGCGTCCCATTCTGAGGCTTGGGAATTTCCACTGTGGCCTTGCCTTCAAGCAAGGGGCTGAGAGGTGCTACCATCTGCCATTTTGATTAAAATTAGAATAACAGTAGTTGAATATAATCTGTACAAGGCGGTTGGCACGCCCAGGGTCCAATCTGAGTCAAGACGGTTGCCCTGATAAAGTTTTATTGCCCCCTTTTTATTTTCTTATTTTTATTTTTTACTGATGTCTATATATATATACATAATGAGTCATATCTAGTAATAATATTTTATTGAAATTAAAATATACTGTCAAATAGTTTATTACCATGAGTGATTATTATAATTGTAATAATTATTATAATATTATTGCTATAATTGCTTTGTAATTGCTCCTATGAGTAGTGATATATATTAATAAGAGAACAACCAAGATTAATGAATATATCCAATTAGCCAAATAGCGAACGCCTAAGGCCGGCTGATGATTGAAGGGCCTTCAGCAGCTTCCATGCACAGTGGACACTGGCCTAGATGCTTGCTGCTGGTGCCACTGAGAGTCAGGCTATGAGGGTTAAGCCAACGATTTTTAAAGCAAAGTAATTATCCTCGTGCAGGTAGCCAAATGAGGGTAAAATTGCTCTCAGAATCCTGGAGGATCCTGCTGCTTGAGCAGAAAATACCTCACACAGCTCAGGAAAGGCAGACAAGGCGTGCACTCAAGATGGCCTCCAGCAGTTAAAGTTTTTTTCGTGCGCTTCTCAGCGGCAGCTTCCCGCCTTGCAAATGAAACGGCGGCTCTCAAATTAATGGAACAGTGGAGAAAGAGGGGAAATTACACCTAATTACATCCCCACTTAAGGAACGGCATTCGGAGAGAGGGTAAAGGCGATACGACTCGATTTTTTTTGAAATGAAAAATCAAGTCGCTAGCACAGAAATGGAATTAAAGGCACAACGGCAACCAAACTTGCAGAGCTAATTGAATTGGCTGTGTGGAGAGGTGCAGAGCAGCACCAGAAACCTCCTGCCGCCTTTTTGGGGGGGCGCAAAAGGCGCTTCCCCTAAACAGAATGTCAGACTATTGAAGACTAAAAACAAATACTGAATTACAATCAAACCTTGTTCACGAACTAAGATTCCTGTCTTTGTCAAGGAAGCATCGAAAGCACTGCCTCTCTCGCATGAGGCTGAGCAAAAACTGGGGAACGCTGAAGAGGTGTCACATGGAAGAGGAGGAGCGTTCCACAAATCAAGCTCAGCCTATGAATGGGAGGCTGAAGCACCTCCCACTATTGGATGCTCTGAACAGCTCATAGGAGAATAAACATATATGTTATGATATATAATCAACAATAAAAAGATCAGCGCCATGATAGCAGCTGCCGAAAAACTACATTCTGCCTACAATTAATTGCTACATCCCGTTAGGGTATCTGATCTCTCCATACTCTTTTGAGAAGAGGTCAAATCATGTCCTTTATGTTTTAATCTAAAGTGAGAGTGGAGATGCAGTAGAGATGTTGGGTATGAAGGCTTCACTCAGACTTATATTGCAATTATAAGGCACACAAGGACAAAAGCTCTTAGCATAAAGAGAACCAGCAATTGAAAAATAAAGGATGTAACCATGTATATAACAGAACCAGATTTCAAATCTTATCCCTTTCTCTCACTAACAAATTGAGAATCATTTACTTAGGAATGGGACAGCAGTTGACCTCTATGCATTTTTAGTTTTGTCTTAAGCCCTTCCTTTAGCCATTTAAGACAATGTGGAAACCAACAATAGCAATAGCACTAAGACACATATACTGTTTTACAGTGTTTTACAGACTTCTCTAAATGGTTTCCAGAGTCAGCACATTGCCTCCAACAATTTGGGTCCTCATTTTAGCCACCTCGGAAGGATGGAAGCAGTGATGGGATTCAATTTTTTTTTACTACCGCTTCTCTGGGAATGGTTTGGTGGGCGTTGCAGAGGAAGGATACTGTAACATCTCCAGTCAGTGGTGATATTTGCCAGTTGTCCGAACTACTCAAAATTTCTGCTACCGGTTCTCCAGAACCAGTCAGAACCTGCTGAATACCACCTCTGGATGGAAGTCTGAGTCAACCTTGAGCCTGGTGAGATTTGAACTGCCAAATTGCAGCCAGCAGAAGTAGCCTGTAGTACTGCACTCTAACCACTATGCCACTGCAGCTCATATTCTTAGGATAGAGATGGCCATTGTATTAATGATACTTAGGATGGAGATGGTCATTATATTAACATATCACAACCACACAACTTCAAGGTTACCAGGCACTGAACCAATTATCTGCCAATTTGGAAGGGAAGCAGGAAAAGTAATTATCTATAAACCCTGGAGAACACATAAAACTCCCTGAGACTTCTGCACTGCAACAGGCAATCAAGGATTTGTCTGACTACATTCCTACCCATGTTTAAAGTTCCAATCTAGAAACTCCAAGTCTATCAAGTCAAGTCAAAATTGAGCTAATGATTAATTGTTGGGAGTGTAATGATTTATTAGAGTGCTTGGAAACCTCCACTGAGTTTTTAAAACAAAGGTTACACAATTATGTGTAGGTGGTATTTTAATTAGGATTCCTGCATTGAACAAATGGTTGGACTTGATTGCCTAAGTGATCTCTCCTAACTTAAGTAGTTAAAAGGCTTCTTCATTTGCACCCAACTGCTGCATGAGCACACCCCAGCAATCTCCTTTTTCTGCTGCGTCCTCTTGAAATCCTCTTCATGTTCACTTCCCAACTCACATGGGAAGCAGAGTAAAGTTATCCTTAGCCTTACTATAGTTAAGCAGAGAACAAATGTGACATTTTTGTGTTGTGTGCAATCTGACACATTCCACTGACCGTTCATTCCATGGCATAGTCACATGATACCTAGGAGAAAAGAAGTGTCTTGCTATAGGAAGTCAGTGGCCAAACTTGCAATTTTATGAGAAATTTGAGGGTTGATATCTTTGGGGAGGGGGGTTGCTTTGCTTGAGGAGGGGGGGGTTGATTTGCTTTTGCTGGTTTAGCAAATTGGTTTAGCAAATCTACCCGCAGCCAGAACACAGACTTATTGATTAATAATGTACATTGTGTAAAAAAAAGGCATACAACAGCACTGTAAGCCAAACTATGTGTAACGAAGTGCAATGTACTGAAATAAATCTACAACCAATCATATCTAAAGTGAGGAGTATGAGAGAACTTGGAAGTATCAATTCAGTTTCAACATTTTCCTTTCCACTTATCTCCCAAACTCCTTTTTCCACAACCAGACTTGTGTGAGCAGAACCGAAGTCATGTTGGATAGGTCCGTTGAATTTAAATAAGGAAGTGTGTCTTCAAACTCAGTAGCTCTGCTAAATAAGAAAAAGTGTTCCAGTTTGTGCACACAAGAGAAAAAACAAGATAAGGCTAGAACAATGGGGAACTGTAATAAAGTGCTGCGATGTCAGAAACCGTGTAATCACTTTTGCTAGATAGGGAGCTAGTATGAACCTTCCAGGAGATGCACCTTCTCCGCCATGTTGTCCAATTTGTGGAATATTTTGCCCATATCCCAAAGAAAAGTTATATTCATCCCAATTATATTTCTATAAGTCCCGTAGATCTAGCTATGTCACAGGCTGGGGAATCTCACGGGATAGGTGTATGATCTAAGATGTCTCTCTCCTGACCATTGTTGTATTAGCTTTGTGAGTAGGTCAAACTTATTTAGAAATGTGATAAATAAAATAAGTACATACATACATTATAAACATTAGTTCTGAAATCTAAAAAAAACAAAGAGTTGATTAAAACTTGATTTTAGAAACTTTACAGAGTAAAGTGTCCAGGTAAATTTTCAAAATAAGATGCCTGAAATTAATTATAAAGCATCCATTTGTGTTGTTTTGTTGTTGTTTCACTTACAATAAGATTTTAAAAATTAGGACAGAGAGAAGTTAGACTGTATTAAAGGAAAAAGACACAAACTTGACTATTACAATGACAGAATGAAAAGCAAAGCAATCTAAGATTAGACGTATTATGGCGATATTTCTTGAACCAATTGACTCAGAAGTTAATTTAGTAAGTACAAAGTTGTGCCGTGATATAGAGAGACTGGCATCTAAAAGCTATATCTATGACAGGAAGAACAAATTTTATCTGACAAGGTCGAGACTGAATTGAAAAGTGATTTACAAATGTCAAGCTACAAGAAATCACAATGGAAAAGATGTTATACTGGACATACAAAAGAAACCAACTGATGTCTTTTCATTCAATGTAATGGCTAAATGTACCAAAGACTAGCTCGACATATGAATGTAACTATTCTCCTACTGTGCTACTCTGGTTTAGAGAATGATATGAGAAGTATTCTTAATTGGAATTGAAGGAGAGATCTCGAGTCAATTGAGAGCAGGATATTACATACCTAGCGCTCAACATTCACATACCCAATGGCCTCTCTAGACTGTTGCGATATGTCGTACCACATTAGTTGGTATAAGTGGGAGGATTCGTGTATAGACTGGATATTCAAAATAGACTGGCTTTAAGTGTTCTAAAAGGAATGAAGATAGTCAATATACATGTTGGTGGGTGTTGGACCTTGCCAATATCCGCACCCATATGATTAAAATAGATGTGTTTAGTGTTACCTCCGTATTGACAATATGCGCGTTAATTATCGCTCCCTTAGGGCTGCAATCCAATAACGAGCCAACATGTTCCCAATGTTGATTAGTATATTGCGAGTTCTAATCAGAGTCAAGAGTTGCTGGCAAGACCAATATGAGGGAAAAGCGTAGCGGATTTAATGGTAGGAGTATGGATATATGAGTTATATACAAGGAATAGATGCCTATAACCTGCTGTTGCCGCTGAATACTTGAGAATACACATATCTACTATTGTTATCTTATTTATTAGTGCGTGTTTCGTGTTACTACATATGCTTTAGCGTGCTTGGTTCTTTGAATGTATTTTTCTTTGTATTTAATTTACCTTTGGATTTTATTTGTGCTTTGCAGGCCTCTCGTGTTGGCTTGATTTCTGATGTATCTTACAGGAATTTGTATTCAGTTCTTTTTTTTCTGCACCTTCTTTCTTTGATTTCTTATTTTTTCAATTTGTATTCATTTTTACTGTTATAACTATAATATTTAATAAAATTACAGTAAACCAATTTCATCGTGTTTGACATGAGCTTGGATGTAATTATGCAGATTATACACATACCCTTTTGGAATTGCAGTGCTAGTTCCTTGAATTCACACTGTTTTCATGATGTAGTACAGACATACCTAAGAGAACTCATTAACTCTCTGCAAATGGTTTATTTATTTTTTAAATCAACATTAAACTTGGAATAAATTATTGTACTTAAATAATATTTTATCCAATATACAAAGATCAAAATAAGAGCAGATGTAATTGGTAAGAGGCTTGTGTGAGCAGAACCGAAGTCATGTTGGATGGCCCATTGAATTGAATAAGGAAGTGTGTCTCAAACTCAGTAGTTCTGCTAAATAAGAAAGTGTTCCAGTTTGTGCACAAGAGAAAAAACAAGATAAGGCTAGAACAATGGGGAACTGTAATAAAGTGCTGCGATGTCAGAAACCGTGAAACTACTTTTGCTAGATAAGGAGCTAGTAGGAACCTTCGAAATGTGTCAATTTGAAAACAGAAAGAATGTGAGCCAAGCCCTCATAAGAGGGGATAAAAATGCTGCCTGAATTTTGCTCTGTGTTCCTTCAATGCCTGAGGGAACCCGTCTCTGCAGACACGTGAATAAAATCTTGTTTTCCTTGGATCAACGAATCTTTTGGTGATTTTTTTATCTGCTTCCACCTCACACTTGCATTCACAAAGTAAAATATTTTCTAATACAAGCCAAGAATAATGACATAAGCAGACACTGTTAACAAAATAAAATCATGCCACAAAATATTAAAAAGCTCATCAGTGCATCTGCATGCAGTTTTATGTTCAATCATCTTTTCTGTTTCTGTACCTTTCCTTTTTTAAAAGGTTAGTCAGAAAGATAAGAGATACATTTATGTATATGCAATATCTGCATGAAATTATTCATTGCTTTTCTGAGTTCAAAATGTCATAGGATCTTTATAGCTTTCTTTCTGAGGAACTCTAGTAGCAATTGATAGCAAATTAAAGGAAGCAAGTGTAAACATTGGACTCTTTCCCTTCAATTGAAAAGAATGAACTTCTGAAAACCAGGTGTTTCAAAAGGAATCCTTTATTGAAAGGGTTTTTATTTCAACACTAGGCAAAGCAGAGACTAAGATATCCCCAAGCATACAGTCATAGATAAAGGAAGTTAGAATCCCTCCCCTTATTCAGATGTGGATTTAGTCAAACAAAGAACCAACATGTTAANGTCATAGATAAAGGAAGTTAGAATCCCTCCCCTTATTCAGATGTGGATTTAGTCAAACAAAGAACCAACATGTTAATTCCCACCTCCCCCTCTCTGGGAATGTATCTTAGCAGAGTTCCCAGGAGTGTCTTCCAGAGCGGGAATTTGTATGGTTCCTTCTTACCTTGTTATCTCTTCAAGAGGTGACAAGTTTCTGGACATCTGGCTCCACTTCTCCAGTTGTATATCATATGCAAGTTATACAGAATCAGTATAGGAATTAATATATTCAGATTACATCAAAAAGGATTACTTGAACCAACTCCCCCCCCTTCTTCTTCCATTGAAGAATGGCAGATACACGGATCTGACAGCAAGTCTTAAAAAACATGCAATCATGATGCTCTCAATCACTCTGAGGCACTATATGGAAATGATTTCCATAGAATCAAGAACTTTTCACTCTTCCTAGGAGTAAATTATTTTTGCTATTCCAAAAATAAAGAGAGATTAAATACAGAGAATGTAGTTCCATTGATGGGTAAAATTAATAATGCCATCTTCAAAGCTTACCTTGAAGGTTAGTTTTCCAAGAACACCTGTTCAAATAAATTGTCTATACACACTAGAATATATTCCATCTCAACAATCAGTCAAAAGATATATTTATAAAAGGTAGGAACTGAGAATATCAATGGATGATAAGTAAACATTTAATTATAATTAATTAGGGAAGAGTAAAAGTTTCAAAAGCTCTGCTTTGAATCCAAAAACCCTATAAGACTAATTCTGTTCATTGGCCTGAACAGGGGAAGAGATTTTTTGCCCCTTAATTTCCTTTTTCCTCTAATGCCCACATCTGATCCCAAAGCTTTGTGGGATCTTCCATATTAGCATAGTAACTGAGCAATTTGGAATCAATTTCTGCCTAAGATCAATGTTCTTTAATAACGTCCATGTTGTGAAAGCAATCAAATTTAATCACTTGAAGAATTCTTACATCTTATGCAAAATATCCAGCAAATTCTTAGCCGACATTTAAAGGCCTGTAAACCCATTTAGATTATCCATTTGAAGTTAAAGGTAGAATTCTGTAATTCATCACAAACAGATTTTGATATTCGGGTTAATTTAAAAATAAGCTTGCTAGTGACATGAAGGAAGTGCCAATCAATTACACGTAGTCTTCAACTTACTACAGTTCGTTTAGTGACCATTCAAAGTTTAAAAGAGTTTTATGACTGTTTTTCACACTTACAATCATTGTGGCATCCCCATGATCACACAATCAAAATTCAGACACTTGGCAACTGATTCATATTTATGACAAGTGCAGGGTCCTACAGGCATGTGATCACCTTTTGCAACCTTCTGACAAGCATAATCAATGGGGAAGCCAGATTCATTGAACAACTGTGTTACTAATTTAATAACTTAACCACTGTATGAAGAAAGGTTGTAAAATGAGGAAAAACTCACTTAACAACTGTCTCACTGAGCAACATAAATTTTGGGCTCATTTGTGGTTGTAAATCGAGAACTACCTGTGTTGTGGTTAGCCAGCAGCACATGCAGATGGCTGAGGAGAGCGAGGACTCAGATGAGGGGCAGGACCATTAGGGAGTGGACTGCTGCCTTCAGAGAGTATGGGGACTGGCAGCAGAGATGAGGAGGTTCCCGAGGAGCCTGTGCCAAGTGCACATGCATGCAGGGCTCCTCACAGGAAAGAGCAGCGGTAGCAGCATGGGTGACTTGGGAGGAAGGCTGAAAGGTAATGGCCCCTCCTTCAAGAAGATAAAAGCCAGCTCTTCCAGTTTGGGTTTCTTCAGCGAAAAACTGAAATCCATGATCATATGCGGTTTCGATCTGTGCTTGCTGCTGGAGCGCCCCAATCCTTTTGATCCGGGGCTGAAGCCACCCCATAGAGGTGGTGAAGAGGGGGGAGATTGCTAGCCGAGTGGAGCGGAGCTGCATCTCTCCTCCTTGGCAAGCCTAAACTCCCTTTCCCAAAGGCAGCAACAGTGGTGGTCAGAAATGGCCACCTCAAAGAAGAAACCGACTGGATAAAATTGTGCAGGAGGAAGACAAAGAGGAAAGCAGGACAGACCGGGCTAAACAACAGTGAACATCCAAGCAAGGTATGAATCTAAAAATACTTAGAGGGATACTTCTGAAAGAAGATTTGTAAGCAGCGAAGGAGAGAGAAAAGGAGATTAAAACCCTTTTTAAACCTTTATATTGACAATTACAATTGGTACAGAAATAAATTTATGTTAATCTATTTTGACACTAATAGGCAACTTTAAGCTGAAATTTAAGTGTAAAAAGGACAATAACGATTTTTTCTGGTCATTTAAAAACCCTAAAAAAGGAGAAGAGTGGAGGCAAAAGGGTGGGACTTGAAATAATGGAAAAATGGAGTGCCACCTGGAAAAATTAGAGTACTAACTGTGAAACTTTGAAAAGACTCCCGAGGATACATTGTAACTGAAATCTTATTAAAAGATACAGTAACCCACGGAAAGGA
>BHFT01001968.1:0-44448 GCA_004320025.1 Laticauda laticaudata | reverse complement strand
CAATGTCTGGAATACTCTACCTGACTCTGGTTTCTTCCCCAAACCTCAAAAACTTTAACCTTAGATTGTCTACTATTGACCTCACCCCTTTTCTAAGAAGACTGTAGGGGGTGTGCATAAGCGCACCAACGTGCCTCCCATCCCTGTCTTATTGTTTCTTTTATTTTTTATTTTTCTTACATGTATCCATGTATTTATAATTATGTTTTTACTTAGAGCTATTATCTTGTAAGCAATTGACAAAAATAAATAAATAAAAATCAAATAAATAAATAAAAATAAAAGGGCATGTTTCTTATTGGAGCCCATTATTGGTTGATTTGATGGTTTCTACAAACAATTTGATTAGCACTTCAGAAATAACTCATGAGTTCTGAAGGCTGATTTAACTTACAGGTATTTTAGGCTGATGTATTATTCTATGTTCTCCATCCTGACCTTTTTTTATGCCCACGCTCTCAGATATTTGAAGCTGTTTTTTATACTCAACTTTCTAATCATTCTTCTTGTCTTCTGTTCCATTTTCTCTGAAGCCTTCTGGTGCCCAGAAATTACACAGTACTCAATATGGCATCAACCAAGACAAGATGAAACTGGAACTATTTACTTCATGACATCTGCAATTTCCTCTTACACTAATATATCCCAAAACCACATTTACATCAGATGCTGTTTCTTGTTCAATCTGAACAACAGCAGCAGCAGCAGCAACAACAACAACAACAGCTGACTCAAATATTACTCTCTTTTTCATGAGTAATATTGCCATGCTAGATATTTGCAATTCTGGACCTAAACATGAGTTTTCAAATTATTAAGTAGGGAACTTTGCATCTCTAATTTTCAAATTATTATTACAAACTATCAAGATAAATTTACATGTTATTATTGCTTGTTAAAAAATTAGCTCACACGTGTCAAACTCGCCATATCAGTTGCTGTCACATGATGTATAGTGGCATTTTTTCCCTTCATGCAGCTGGGGGGCCATGGCCTGCACATGATGTATGCATCTGGCCCATAGGCTGCCAGTTTGACACTCCTGAATTATCTATTCCATCTTTTCTCATCTGTAAATTTCGTACAAGTTCTCTTCTCTTCACCAAATCCTTAATAAAATGCTGACAAGGACAGAACCTAGTCTGAATCCTTCTTCATATTTTCTTTCAATTGATGAAGTTGTTGATAAGAACTCTTGGAATAAAAATTTCAAAGTGAGTTTAATCATAAAGTTGGAACAGTGCAGGATACTAATATTCAGAATGGTTTAACTAATTAAACCAATTTGAGTCAGATTTTATTTGTCATTTGACCTCAGAAGTTCCATTTCAATTTAGTTTTCCTACTGTCACAAGTGTTACAAATTCACTTAGCAGCCCCATACAAATAGCTGTCATCTTTTTAGTCCCCCATGTACTCCTTTGATATCATTACCAATGAACATAATGCCATTGTGGACCTTGAGAGAAAAAATATAGACATAAAGAAGATTCTAAGAGCTGTTCTATTGTGGCAAAGCAGAAAGAAAGAAAGCTGAATCTAATTAATAATTCCACCTACATTTGTTTGTTTTGCCTCTCTATTCTACTTTTAAAATGAAAGTTTTCCAATCAGCTTACCATTAGCAGACCCACAGAACTGAACTGAGAATTTAGCTATGAAGCTAAAAATTAAATGGTATGTAAGCAGCAGATTGTCCAAGGATACTTGTTTTTGATCAAGTTGCCATTAAATGTGGAAATAGAAATAGGCCATCTTTAATTTCTGTGTGCTACATAAACTTTATTATGCAGCTTAATGTAGCTATTTCATATGCCAGGTTTTATCTGTTGGATCTTGGTCACAATGCATGGCAGATTCAAGCTCACTTGGCAACTGCATTTAAAGTATCATCAGATAACGAAAATATTCATAAAACATGAAAACTCATTCAAATCATCTTTAACTTAGATTGTTATCTATCTTCATGGTTTGGTTGCTGTTTAAATTCACTGGGATTTAAATAGCTATGTGAAGCTATTGAAAACTAATGGAGTTTATTAATTGGCAATAACAGTTAAGTGAGTATCTCTTTGTTATAATTGTTTTTTTCTCCTTTCAGAATGAGTTCTTTCCTTTAATATTCTTTTTATCATGTCAAAGATAAGTCTACCATATGACCAAAACTAATATACATTCAAGATGAAAGTTTAATTTCCTTGCACAGCAAGCAACTGATATAGACCTGGATTTAAAAAGCCAACTTCCTTATCTAGCATTAAATTAGTTATTTGCTTACCTGCAGTGTTTCCTGGAAGAAATTTCAAATTTCCAGATCAGGCTGATACACCCCTGTAGAATTATAGCTCTGACCCCAGGACACTTTTTAAGTCCAGGGTACCAACTAGTTTTTTCATGGTAGTTCTGATAAGCCACATGATAATTACAACTTAGGTTACATATTGAGCTGAACAGGTAGAATTCTTAAAAGGAACTTCCCTGTGGTCATATAAGATCATATTATTTAAGGTTGGGTGATTGTTTCAGTGATGGTATCAGTTTTGGGTTGCAATACAGTTGTAACATTTTGCCTTTGATTTATAAAGTTATGTGTCCATATACCTTATCTATGTATAAATGTTTTCTATTATAAATTAAATTGGTGATACCATATACAGATGAGACAAATAATAATATAAAGAAATCTTCTAAATTTCATCTCATTTATATTAATGCCACAAAATATACTGCTCAAAAGTCTTCCCTGTTGCTCATTTGCTGAAAAAAATACATTTTTTCAACAAATAGCATGTAACAATTCATTGCTCAAATGAAGTATAGAACTTTCAGTGTTGTATAATAATGTTTTTTGCCAATTCTTCAGCTGAAAAATCCACACTTATAAGAGATCTTGATAGACTGAGGATATAGCTAAGAAGAATATACTCATCCTTAACATACAGTAATTGGTCCATGGTTATGTTAATAATCCTGTTAATAGCCATAGCACTTAGACTATATACCACTTCGTAGTGCTTTACAGTCCTCTATAAGCAGTTTACAGAGTCAGTATATTGTCCCCAACAGTCTGGGTCCTCATTTTACTGATTTTGGAAGGATGGAAGGCTGAATCAACTTTGAGCCACTCAGAATCGAACTCCTGGAATGGGTAGTAAGTTAGCCTGCAGTCCTGAATTCTACCAACTGCACCACCATGGCTTAATCAATAATATTATTATACAGTCAATAATATTATTCCAACAAAGGGATGAAACAATAATTATAAACAATTCCTGAATGTTTTCTCCCTCTCAAGTCTTGTGACATTGCTTCATCAGGAAGGGGAGGAAGGTGTTTCTAGTAGGCAAAGGGCAAAAAAATTCAGATGGTAAGCCTGGAATATATACTCCCAGCAGGATAACCCAGAGCAGGAAAGTTATTCCACCTAAAGCAAACAAGTACCTATATTGGTCAGCAGAAATATAGGAAAATGCAGGAAGTAGATGCTTTAGTTTCAATGGCAAAGTTATCATTTCATTCTGCATGGGATAAAACAATGATAAGCCATTCTAGCATTTTACCAAGAAAACCACATGGATAACAATGTAAAGTGATTTACAATGAAATATGAGTGGTGGGTTGCTGAAGACAGATGGCATTCAATATGCTTCCGAGGAAGAGATGAGAATTTTTTAGAGTGGTGTTTATGAATGGCTAGCTTGAAGAAGCTTTTGGAATGTCTAGTTGCTAATGCTGCCAGACAGAAAAAGAAAATCTGAAGTTGGAAAGACAGAATTACAGTAGGCACAGGGAATATAAGCATGAACATTAGAAAATCCAACAGAGTGAACAATTAAATGCTTTAACTGCACATTGTTGTTTTAGGTATCAGCAAATTGAAATGGACTGGAACTGGACAATTTCACTCCAGATCATACTACTTAGGAGAAATGAAAAGAAGAAAAAATTGCATGCTTTAAATGTCCAGAAGGGTATAACAAAAATACATGACTAAATAATATCAATTAACCTTTTGAATAGTTCTTTGATATGACAATTATCCAAGTGATTGATGTAGATGAAGTGGAGATTGATGAGTATTATGGCCAAATTCAATTTGAAATCAATAGAACATGCAAGCAATACATGATGATTTGACTGGAATGTCAAAGATGGAAACATTAAGGAGAAAAATGTAGCTGGGTTATATGGCTTATAGAACAAAATGAAGCAGGACTTGTAAATATGGCCTGGAAATGTTGTGAACTAATTATTCCTTAACTGATAACATAGTCTTCCAACAACTGCAAGGACTCGTATAAGCATATATAGCACCATATGGAATCCGATACAGAATCCGATTGACTATGTAATTCGTACAAAAATCCAGAAACTCAGTTAGAATGGCCATGGGGTGACTATGGAGTCGATCACAAACTGCTCATGTGTAAGATCCAAGTTAAGCCAAAGTGGAATAAGTAATCCAACAGTTTCCATAATATGACTCAGCATATACCCATCATTTTTGAATATCTGGAATATCCAGAATATCTGGAATAGCTTTGAATTCTTGTAAGGGAATCAGAGGAACTGTGGAATGAACTTAAGGAAGTTGTTAAAAAGAAACATGAAAGATCAAGAAACAAACAAAAGCAAATTGATTACCAGAATAATCAGTGTAATAATTGGAAGGAACTTCAAAGAATTTCAGAGGATCTGTTAAAGGAAACAAAAAACAATATTACAATAACATCTGTAAAGACACTGAAAATGAGAATATGGAAAAACAATGAAAATCTTCTCAAAGATATCCAATTCAGAAGGAAGTTCCAACAGTGAAGGATCTAGCATTTAAAGAGTACTCATCAATCCAGCACTTAGTAGAGGCCTCCTAAAAATACCACCATAGCAAACCCACTACCCCCCAGAAAAAATATATGGATCATCAAACAAATCAATTAAGAGTTCTCACTTGAGGCACAAATGATGAAATTCAAATTATTAGACTCTGGATATATAAAGAATTGGCTTTGTAAAGATTTATCGTGGTAGGAAATTAGGAGTAATCAGAAGAAAGGCAATAGTCAAAGCAAGGTAAATGGAGTTTATTACAAATGAGGATAGTGAAGCAGTACTGAAGATCTAGGTTGGGAATAAATTGTCCTGAAGAAAATGTATGTGTCATTTCTAGGAGCTATCAAATTAATGACATTTAATTAATTAATTCTTGATATGAAAATATATTAGTTTACAATAAATATTTTTCAACACAATTAAAAACAATACAAATAGTGGTAATGAAAAATCATAAATAACATGTAAACTCTATCATATATTTCTTTCTTAGACTCTGCTACTGAATTACTAATGATCTTTACTCTTTGTTTTGTTTGCATTGGATTCTGCTTGAATTAAGTGTGTAAACCACCAACAGAAGTGTATATTTTAAATTAAATGATAATGCCAGTCCAAAATATTTCACTGCATGGATCAGATAAAGGATATGAAACCGGAAAAGTGACAAGCATTTTCTGCTAACATTCAGGCTCCAGAATGGTAGGAACATTATTACTTCTTTCTTTATCTCTAGCTTCTCATTATTTATCTATCTAATGCCACTTCAGTGGCAAGATATTCAGTTTTCATTGAGCTACAAATATCTGTATGACATTAGAATTCTGGCAGCAAAACCAAATACTTTTGGTAAGAATTTTATCTAATTTTGAAGCAAAGAGATGTGATTAGCAAATACAATACTAAACAAAAACACTCGAGAAAAGGTAGGTTCTAAACAGTCATTATTAGTTCCTAGTAATTAATTTACTATAAGAATATGAAGTTTTATATTTTGATGAGAGAGATATTCTATCTATACAGAGTCCAAAACAAGTATTCTCAAGCCTATAAGAGTGTACTCGTCAACAAAAGTTGCAGTAGATCATCACTCCAGGTCTTTAGGAAAAGGATTATTGGGTGACAATGAATATGTAGTGGGGATAATACACAATTATTTTATTGTTTAAAAATGAAATCTCAAGAGTATTTGATCACACATTTTCTGCACAGTTTATTCTAAATTTCATCCAGTTTTACTATATCTCTTCCAACTGTTTAGTCGTACCTGTAACATCAATTGGCAGTTCTAAAGTGAAATAAAACTTTTAAGACTCCTATTGTGCCTTTGAAAAAATTCCATGTATGAATAAATAGTAATAACAAAGCAATAAAATCCTATCATGTAGCACTATTCTGATACTTCCATTTAATTACTTACAGTAATGTAATGATTTCTAATATTAGACAACCTTTATTACATAAAAATATTTCCACTAGATTTATCTAAGTTAAGCTTTGACAATTGCTCTAAATATTGTTTCCCAATCACAGATGGTTAGAAGGAATGTCAAGATGCTAATATACTAAATGTGCACTTAATAAAATAACAAAGAAAAACCCTTGGGTGAAGCCCAAGAACAGAAGGCTGAAAAGAGGAGATGGCCAAAAAGAAAGGAATCACTCAGGCATATAGGGAGAAAATAGCTTACTCAAAGAGAAACCAAAATGACTTTTCCCCCTCAGTAGATCAATTCATGGGCCAGCTGAGCTAAAGGTATTTCTTCATGAAGTCAGAATGATATGGCTTCAAAGACTCAGATTCAATTCTCCTCAGAAATGAACCTAAATTATTCTAGCCACCAAAATGGACAATCAAATTATTTCTGTACATTACAGTATGCTCTGCCTAGGGATATTTTGGAAGATATAGAATAGTTAGACCATAACCAGGATACTAACCAGAAGTGTAATGTAAAAAGTGTTTTACTGATACCTAACCAACTTTTGGGGGGGATTTTCCCAGGGTGTCTGCAGAAGAAGTCTGCAGGAAAATTGCCCACCCCATTTTCCTACAGATTGTTCTTTATTTGGGATCACAGAATACCATCTCTCTCTTTCTCTCTCTCTCTCCTCTCTCTCTTCTTTCTCTCTTTCACACACACACATACAAACACACACAGAGATCCATCACACACTCCCACCCCCTCCAGGGCAGCCACATTCCTAACCTGCTTTTCAACTCTGTTCTGGGGGGGTGGGAGAGAAAGAGGGGGGGTATTCTGAGATCCCAAATAAAGAACAATAGATCAGTAGGAAAATGGGGTGGGGAATTTTACTGCAGACTTTTTGGGGGATTTTCCCAGGATCTCTGTCTGCATTTTCCTACCGATCAACCATTTTTAACCGTCTCCAGCTCTGTTCTTGGAGGGGGGAGCAGAGAGAGTGAGAGACTTTTTGCAAGGAAAGCAGCAGAAGCAGCAGAAGTCTTTCTTTCTCTCCCTCAAATTCCACCAGAAATGACTCTTTGCCAGTTCAGCCTATTGGAGTAAGATGCCTTGCAGGGTCCCAAAGACTCATTTCTAGAAGAGTTTTGGGAGAGAAAGAAAGGCTTTTGCTACTTTTCTTGCATGCAACAAAAAGCAGAAGAAGAAAGAAGTGGAAAGAAGCAACCTCATGGTCAGGTGAGGTACGTGGGACAAGTGGGGCAAGTTTCCCCTCCTCCGCCCTTTCCCTCCTCCCCTCACTACCTCGTGTTGTTCACAATGCAAGCAACACAAGCCTTGTCTCCCGCAAGCCATGTGGACAGTGCAGCCTTGTGTTTCCGCGCAGCCTGGATTGCTTTGGGGGTGGTTTGGGGGTGACATTTCTCTGTGGACTACCAAAATTTTCTTGTGAACCACTGGTTGGTGACCACTGACGTAGTTCCCTTATATCTGATAAAGTTTATGTACAAAAATGCAGAATTGCTCCAAACAAGAAATAAAAAGAAAAGCATTAAAATGAAGTAGTAGAGTTGGGGTTAGCAACATGTCACTCATATACCATAGTACCATAGTATTATGTACTATAAGCTGCATTAAATCCAGATTGTGCCCAGATACATGTCTTTTGGTGTGTCTGTTTATGTATACATGCAAACACATATACTGTACATATATAAAATAGACATTTCATTAGTTTACTATATATACTGAAACCTCAGGGTAGAATGTGAAAATCTCATGTGATTGCTAATGAGAAAGCTCAAGACATTTTGCCAATTTTTAATCATATACACTGGCAATAGATTATTCTTTTTCTGCCTTAATGCTTGTGAGAATTGTCTGCAAATATCCCTTTATTTATCTTTTACAGACCCATAGATAAGGACAAACATGTAATAACTAACATTGCAACCATGGTAGGGCCTACGGGCCAAGTGAATGCAACAGTTCAACACCAATATGATTATCTATTAAAAGGAAACTAGATTCATAATTTCCCTAAATTAAATTAATTTGTTAAATATGCTAATTCTACATAATCTAGAATGATTACATTTCAGTCATTGGTTTTACTTGTATGCAGTTATATATGTATCCATACATGCAAGTCATGTATGCAAGACAAATGTAATGTGATCCTAATAAAAACGGACACAGTTTCAATAGAATTTGAACTATGACTTTTAATCAGCTGAATGATCCTAGCAGTAGGAGGAGCAGAAAAGGCCAAATTAAATACTGGTTGAATTAAATTACAGAGTTGTTATTCAAAATTATTGGATAAGACAAGCACAGTCTATAGAAACACTCACTGAAAATTCCAAGTTACTCATTAACCTAATGGTGATTTTTATTTTCTACAGCCTTACAGTATTTGAACAACCAGAAATGTGGCGAACAGCCATTTTTAACAGGGAAGTTCAAATTACATTTCCGTGTCTTAATGGCAACTGACACCATAGGGAACTTAAAAAGCCCTGGACTTCTAGCAACAGTCAGCAAGATTCAACAACCTCTTGGCAATAATCCAACTTGTAAGAATCATAGAGAAAGAAAGATTGAAAGAGAGAACAGCATAAAATGTGTATTCATCTGGAAATGACACTCAAGAGGAGGAGAGAATAGAGCTTGGACAAAACTAATAGCTATGTTTTATAATAAGTTTTAACAATGCTGAAAAATGCTTCTATCTTTTGACAGTTTGCTGCATACCTTGCAATGTAATTTAATTTTATTTCCTTCAATTTCCATACTTGGTTACCCTCAATTGATGTTACTACCAAGTCATATTAACTTAGCTGTTATTTTATCTGGTGATGTCATCATCATTGTTATTTGACCCATAACAGAATGAAGTCACCCACAAGACTTACACAGGATGAGAAGAAAGAAAAATGTACATCTCACTCTCAGCTGAAATCTGTGCATTCCTGCCTCTGTATGGCAAATTATTGAAATGCAGATAACAGCTTTCAGTCAAGAACCACTGATCCACGATGGGCACTGGATCTTTTCCAGGCCGGCCATTTTATGGTCTGTGGGCCACATCCAACCCATAGGCAGTCCTGGTCTGGCCTATGGCATTAACAGTGTTGGCATCAGATTGCAGGAAGATGGGAAGCATCAGTCTAGAATACACAGGACAGGAGGATGGCATCCCTCTACAAATGTCCCAATTTCTCACATGGCCCCTTGGAAAAATCAATTCCTTCTTTCTGGATAGAAAGAAGTACAATTAGCTGAACTGTGAATGAATGACATTTCTCTCCCCATTTTCCCCCATGGGGTATTATCTTGGATAATATATTTGAAGTGGTTTGGTGTTTCAGTTGTCATTAATGGCATATCCAATAAAATACATCACTTCCAAAAATTGTCCAGGAAAGTATGTGTTTCTTAACTTAATTACTTTTCTCATTAAAAAAAAAAAGAAGGTAAGTGGATTCTCCAAAAATGCTATTACCAAGGGGGTTGATACATGGTAAAATGTGAGGGATCTCTTCTTTCTACCTATTCCATTCTGTCATGAAACCAAGGGAGAATATAAATAGATATAATAGCTTCTACTTATCCTTCATAATTCTTTTACAGCAGATCAAATAAAAATATAATTAAGCTCATTGACCAAAATCCAAAAGAGTAAATAAAAATAAATAAAGCCTAACAATAAAAAAATCAACAAATTCTCACATGCAAGCAAGGTTATCTCTGTAGAGTAGACAGTCATTCTTATCACAGTATGTATTCATGTCATTAAGCAGAAAACATTTTCTGTGGAGTGGATGACTTTGGGATTTCTGTCTGCCTGATAAAAATGTACAATAAGACCTGGAATAAGTTTATTTTTTTTAAAGATATCTGGAGTAGTTGTCATTTGAGTTATGGTGGCTCAGTAGTTAGTGTGCAGTATTGCAGGCTAACTTTGCCCACAGCCAGGTGTTACAACCTGACAGGCTCAAGGTTGATTCAGCTTCCATATTTCTGAAGTCAGTATAATGAGAACCCATTCTAAACAGAATGCCAGTTTGGTATAACCACTATGATTTGATCCATTCAGAATAGCATGAGTCAATCTACACACGATTTGCACAAAGTGTAGGCCCACCAAATCTCATCCATTCAATGAAAACCTAGTGGACAAAAAAGTCTTAAATCAGTTTTTAAGAGCCAACAATGTAAATTCTTAAAGAGATCCTTACTATTCAACCTCATCAAACATTGACTTCTTCCCAATAATTATAGAAACTTGTGGGTGTAGATCTCTGCTAAAGTCTGCCTAAAATTTGTCTTTGGACAAAGATGATAATTAGTTTTTCTGAAACCTTGTATTTGGCAACAAAAATAAGGATTTAATATTTGAATGAGAAGGTGTACAGTATGGTTGCTGACAAAGAGAGTATGGGTTTTTTTTCTTCCATTCAGTTGTATCTGAGAGACTATCTGGACAGATCCCTGCAGTTTTCTTGGCATGTTTTCAGAAATGGTTTGCCATTGTCTCTTTCCTAGGTTTGTTTTTATGATGGCTTCATGCCTAAGGTACTAGAACTCATGGTCTCTTGGTTTCAAGCCTGATGCCATAACCACTGCACCTAACAGTCTCTCTAGAGTGGATTATTGTTCTTCTAATGCTCCATCAATTCATTGTTACTGACTACCAAAATCAGTGCTTATTGTGTACACCATAAACACACATAGCATTCTTGCTGTTCAAAACCATCTTTTCTTTTCAGAGTGGTATATGCCCTTCTTAATTTCAGTTCTCTTCTTATCTTTTTGGAATTGCCTATCAATATATACTGTAGACTTGGTAGATTTAAATCTTATCTCCATCTTTTTGTTCAACTGATACATTTTATCAAAGTGACTTAAAAAGCATCCATAATAAGAAAGATTTGCTTTGTAAAAAAAACTATTTTATTGAAACCCCCTACCTTCCCAATGGTATTAACATTCCTAGGTGTTCCTCATCTCATCTCATCTCAAACAAACAGCTGTGATTAATTTATTTTTTGTTCCATATCTTGGGTTCACAGGCTGTTGTTCTAAAACTGAGTAGCTGTTGCTAGTAGAAACATTAACAATACTGCTCATAGAATCCCACTGCAATATATATTTATACAACTGGAACTGTTTGTCTGCTTTAACTATATTCTGTTCTAGTGAAGTCTGTTGTCAGTGTGTTAGAACTTATTCTTTGTATTCCAAAACATCATTTTAAATAAAATAATAAAATAAAAGATTCCCATAGTTATTCAAGAGGCTGAAGTTTATCTGAACTATGATTTCTTAAAACTAGATTATTGTAATATTAGGTAACCCACAAGTTGAAACTAAGGCAGACTGTGGGCAGCAAGGTGACTGAGCAGTCCATTTGGATATTTGGATAAGTTTTGCTTTTATAACAAAGCAGTTTCTATAAGTATAACTTTTTTGTTAAGTAAAACAATATGAGTGCTTAAAAGCTTAATTTTTTGTCAGCAAAGATTATAAATAACATGTCATTTACCTGTAAGGTTTTAAATATTAAGGCTTTGTATCAGATAATTACTAAGGAAACCTTAATTATCCTTGAATATTTTGTTCCAATTTATGTTTGTGGCAGTAGCCAAGTGACAGGACTTTTATAATTAATGGTATTTATTGCAAATAATACAATACTTTCAGCTTCTGAATTACTCTGATATGAAAGAACTATTACTGAATTACTCTGATATGAAAGAACTACAACTATTCATTGTAGATAATATGTGCATACATATATTAGCTTTATGTGTGTGTATTTATTAACTACAAGTATTTCAGTAGTTAATATTGGCATAATAATAATTTAAGCTAAATTGAGTATTCATAGTAGGTTTTATTTTAAATAGTTCTTCAAGTTCTGACTAGTGAGACTGCACTCAAACAACACTGAAATTAATAAAACGTTGCTACTGATTGCAATATACTTTTTCCCTGTTTGATGCTGCTTAATATTGTACGAAGTGCATAAACAGAGGCTCCAAAAAGTTCACATCTAGTTTGCAATGTTTAATGTGTTAGAAATCAGAAATTATTTTAAACAATGATAATTCAATCATATTACCTATCTGTATATGTAATTAAAATAAAATGAAAATGAAAAATTAAATTCAGTTTTAGTCCTGGTTGTACCACTCACCTTACAGTATGGAATACATCTACAACATATTACTCAAAGACAAGCCATAGCCACAAAGTTAGGTGCTGCTGGGTTAAACACTACTTCATGGAGACTGGAGAGCGGATGTTTTCAGTTTTGCTTGCTTGCCCTCCATTCACCTCCAGTTGTTTGGCCCAGTTCTTAACAGGGGTTTGGGGATCCCTGCTATAGAACACTAACATTTCACGGGTAACTAAGCAGGTGGGGGGAAAGGGGAAAATATTTTCAATCAACTTGATTATGATTTCATTTATACCGGGTTCAGTTTCTTAAAAGCAAGACATTATTTTCCCTACTTAGTTTGGTTGATGTGTGTTTTCTACAGCCCTGCTGTGACTATGAATAAGCTAAAATTAGAAATGTGCAAATCAGTCTAAATCAAATATATCTTTCGTTTCTTTCTTTTTCTTGCCCCTTACTTTAGATTAGTTTATATTAGTTTTTATTTCTTTTTTAAAGTTTCAAATCATATTTAAAGAAGATAATTGTTTTTTTAATCCTAAAACTATTATTATAATGCCTGTTTGGCTACTAGAAGGACAGTTGATAATAGCAATTTTACCTCAACTTACCAAGAAGGTGCTAAGCTGGAAAGGACTCTTCTAGGAAAAACAAATCAATAAGCAATGCTTTAAGAAATATAAACATGCTTATCTCTTATTTCCTATCTTTAGTTGCATATCTTATAAACTTTCATTGCATGAAATGTAGTGTATATTGTTGCAAGTACAAATAGATCATCAACCTAAAGTTGCTAGTGCTAAAATACTTAAAGATTGGAAGAAAGAGGAAAATGTGCATTCTCTGAGATAACTTGCAAGATTACCTAGTCTGATGATTTCCAATTCAAGAAGTACAAAACATCCCCGAGTCTTTGTTTAAGTATTTGTTAAATGACATTTCCTTGACTACTAAGTTTATTTGATAGCATTGTTTTCTACCAAAACATCTATCATGGCTTTCAATTTCCATACTGAAATAAACAAAGGTAATTTTTTAAAGTCTTACATGTATTTTAATATCAAATTCAATGATTCATGAAATTAAATAAGTAATAATTTGCTTCTATCAAAATCTCATTATTTCTGGTTCATTCAAGTTTTAGTCATATCTATTTCTCTGTTGTGTCTATTTATATTAAACCAAATTGCTTTTCTTCATCATCCAAATGCTAATCATTGTACAGTTAAAGAATCAGAGAAGGAAGGATGGAAATAAAAAAGCATTTCCATATGTATTGTCTTGTATAAATTATATAAACAAACCAAACAAGAATTTCAAAATTATTTTCAATAGAATTTTCCATCCAAGAAGCTTCTTCAGCTCTGTCAGGATAGTGAAATCCTTCCATTCTACACTATCTCCATTCCTTCCATTCCCACCATACTGAAGAAGCTTCTTGGATAATCAAAGAAAAGAACAAGAAAGTCAAGTTGCCTCCTGAAAAAGCACCTCTGGGACAACCATGACCTGGATGACTAAGAATCTCTACAGACTTTTAACTATACAATTTGGGATCAACACTCTTTGAATGGTGTGGGAGTAAAGAATGGATTTCCAGAGGAAAAAACCGCATACTACAGGAACTAGGAGCACTACTCAGGTGACACTGAGGACACAGAAAAACCTCCAAGTGCTTCAATGACCCTCTAAAAGGATGAAATGACTAGCTATTTGAAAGGAATATAAATCCTTCCTTTCCCCACTATACTGTCAGAGCTGAAGAAGCTTCTTGGATGAGAAGTGAAACATCTTCAAAGAAAAAAAAACCAGGACAGTTCAGTTGCTTCCTGAAAAAGCACCTTTGGAACTTACAGAATTAGTAGATAATCCATACATTGTTTATCAAAAACACTGTAAGTATTTGTGAAAGTTCAAGAAGTAGAACTTTTTAAAGACCTAAAACCCCCTTGGGGTTTTAGCTAGAAAGTCTTCATTTTGTTCCTCTTATCTAGACTCTAATTTATATTGAAGTCAGGAGATTGCCCATCTATATATATAAAAGCAAAATACCACGCACGCATCATCGCAAAATCTCCAGAACCGTAAAGCCTGCAAACTTGAAATTTGGCATGTATGTTCTTCTTGGCTTCTAGTGTTCACTAAGAAAGGATTTTTCAAAATGACCATCAGAACTTATATTATTATTAACACGCTCTGATCAGCAGTGGGATCCTACCTGTTCCACTACTGGTTCAGTAAACGCACACACGCATGCACCTAACATGCACACACAGCTTTCCATACACCAGCTGAGGCCTGTAGCACCAATCAGCTGAGACTATAAAGAAGAGAAAAGCTCAAGGGCAGGCGGGAAGGCTGATCTTGCATTTTTCTGTTCTTTCTCCTCCCAGCTGATTGTTGGAGGCTTTTTTTTCTTCCTCTCAGCTGATCCTCGGAGGCTATTTTTACTACTGGTTTTGCCAAACCAGTCTGAACTGGTAGCATACTACCACTGGCTCTGATGCTAAGGAGTTCTACTCCCCTTTCCCACCTGAAAAGAAATCTGTTCCAAATGCAAAACATAAGCAGAGGAGAGGAATTTCAGTTTCAGTTTTAATTTCACAGCACCAAGCAGCTTTAGTACAGAACAGTTGAGCTAAGCCACGCCCAGGCTCCNACAGAACAGTTGAGCTAAGCCACGCCCAGGCTCCTTGCTGTCTCCTTCTTGCTCACACAGCAAATACTCTTTCAGTTTCCAAGCAGCCCTCAACTCTCTCACACACTGACAGGATGCTAGCCAGATTAATACCAATGGATCCTAGTAGGCAGAGGCAGATTTTTTTCCTTATTTTACTTCCCAAAAACTAAGCCCAGCTACTTAATTTTGTAGCGAAGCATCGGTATTGAGCTAGTGATCTCATAAATGACTACAGTCCAAAAAACTTCTAGGGACTCACCATTGCATATAACATAGTAAACAACAATCAATTCAGATTTAATTATTTCATTCTGAGGTCACCTGCATGCTATAATAAATGAAAAGTTAAAGGAAAAAAACAATGTTTCAGGAATAGAAATATTCCAAAGATATGTTTGATTTCATTTGGGGCAGGGCTCAAAGCTTCAAAAGGAAAGATTGACTATGATCTTGCTGACATCCAAAGCAAAATTCTGTAGAGGTTCTCTGCACCTCTCCAAGCAATAAGCAGTTAAAAAAAATGCTATAATTTCCTTCTCAAAACCATTTTTTTCTAGAGTTCAAATTCTTTGATGTGCACTTCAAATGCACACATAAGAAAGTATTTTTTTCATTAATTCCAAGAAGCGATAAAAACATGATTACCTGGAACTGATAATACAGTTCCATTTGGTGGAACTGTATCCAATTGGTGTCAGTTTTTCTTAAATTTTCTTAAATGATCACCTGTAATTGAAAGAAGAAGAGCTAAAAACTTCCCAGATGCTCTATAATAATTTAGAACTGTTTAAAATGTAACTGGCAAAATGGACTTCACAGGTAGCTGTCAGATTGGATTCCAAGACCATACTCATCTTCCATAAGTAAAGAATTTGTATTGCTTTGGAAAATTAAAAAAATATATGACTTATATAAAGTTTGCTGTAAAACTGTGCTGTGGTTATTGGTAATTTACAATTTCTTATCATCATTTCCCCTTAATCTGTTTAGCACTCACATTATCTTTTCATCACGTTACTTGAATAAGATTTTCATTGTACAACCAGAATTTACAGATTATATTGAAATATATTACTACAAATTTGGATAGCTTTAATTTTTATCTCTGATTGCCTGATGCTTCATAAGTCCTGTATCAGTTTAGACAGTGGGAAAGATACTCATTTTATTTTCAAAGAAACAGACACAGAATACAGCATCCTAATTTTATTCAGATTTCACACTAGCCTTGTGATCATCATTGTTGTCTGTTGGAAGTTAAATCTTAATTGCATAACTTAAGTGATTAATGAAGGAATGAAAACAGTCTTGTTTTAGCTTGCTACCTGAATCAAGGAATTTGTTCTACAAGTATTTGTTCTTCTGTCCACTTAAATTATTTCTGAGGGAAAAACATGTTGCCAAGATGCATAGAATGATTATAGTTGTATGTTACATGTATCTTTGTCAGTTAGCATGCATATTTTTGCACCATACAAAAATGAAATTTAATAAAATCATAGATTTTAGTCCTTGATTAACAACTATTTAAAATTCTTCTGGACTTTCAATCCATTTTCAAAGTGCTGATGTTCCACACCTCTGAGGTTACTTGATCACATTTTTGGCAGTTGGCAACTGGCACATATAAACACCTGTTTGCAATGGCCCACAATCATGTGAAACAGATTTTTGGCACTTTGGCATCCATTGGTGAAAATGGTTTGCTTAACAACTTCCCTGTTCACTTAATGAATGCTGCAAAACATATTTCAAAATTGGATGTGATAATCCACTTAATGATCATCACAACTTATTTCTGTAATTCTGGGCTCAGTTGCAGTTGTAAGTAAAGGACTTGCTGTACTCAAAAAGTATATGGAAAAAAAGCAAATAAAATCTAGCTGCCTGTATTGAATATGTACTGATTTCTCTGTTCTGAGTTGTATAAAGTATGTATATTTAGGCATTAAGAATTTATCCCACTGTATAAATAATACTATAAGTGATGTTTTAACATACATATCACTGTTTTATCCCATGCTGTAAAACGTGACTGGCTGGGTTCCTTTATATGTATATGTTTTAATTTTTTAAAATTATAATTTAAATTATAATTTATATTGAAATCATAATTTAAATTTTAAATAAAAATTTAAACTTTAAAAAATTATAGAAAATGGAGTTCCTTATTTCAACTGCTTCTAGTTATAGGTGATTCCATTGTATATAAACTCTTGCTGCAAAGTCACACATATATGATATTGTTATCTAGTTTGGATATTGAAATATCAGCAAGAAAACACCAAGCTCAGAGAGCAACAAGAATCCTTCTCTCTCCCCCACTCTTTCTCTCTCTCACACACACAGAGTTTTTTGCTGTAGAATATGCATGCCTGAGCATTTTCTATATATAAAATAAAGTGGGAGAAGAATGAATAAATGTTCTAATTAAAATAAATGTTCTTCTCAAAAAATTGGATTATATTTCTTTCAGTGATAATTGAAATATCTGATACCATTGTGTAAATGGCCAGCCTGGTAATTTTTACACCTTTAAAGTGGGCCTTGAAAGTGCGAGAACCTTTTCCTTAAGATATCTGTCTTGTGATTAATTTTCTGCTTATAGATTTTGCCCACAATATTTTAATTACAAACAGAATGCTAATGTGAACAGTAGAAAATGCACTCTCTGTATAAATGGTGAAAATAGGAAAAGCATATGCAGGTTGCTTCATCCAGTCACTCATATGCTGTGGGAACTAGAGCTGTTCTCTTCTCTTTGACTTCCTAAGAATATAACTGAGCTTCACTCTGATTAGGTTTTCAACATCTTCTAGATTCAGAGCAAATACTTTGTTCTAGCAATTCTTGAAACACAGATTAGACCATTTGACATACTTCAGTCCCTCTCATCAAGATCTCAGTGGCATGTTTCTGTACAATATTACTGTGGGCCACTATTTATTTTATGTTCTGAATCTATCTGCTTTTCTTGAGCTGATACTGCGGGACTGAAAGTAGCCATAGCTGCTTCTTTATTATGCTCTAACCTAGCTTCAACCTCTTCGTTTATCAGAACCAATGAACTTGCAGCTCGAGACTGTTTAGCTGCAGGCAACCATTTGAACTGACTGATGTTTTTATATATAGTCTATGTGCTATTTGGTCTATGGAGAAAAATGTGAATAGGTGGTAAAACTCCCAAAAGCCCCTAAAGAACAATTTGCCTCTGACAGCTCCCAAACCATTGACATTGGAAATGACATTGGAAATGACATTGTGTTTTAAAACTTTTATATCTCAAAGGAGTTTTTATGTATCATTGCTAGACCACTTCCCAGCATGTTTAGTGAAAAAATCATGAAATCTAGGTAAATTTCCTAAGCAGTTTCTTTATCACTTTTATTTGGAATTGAAAGAGAATATGCTTTGAAATGATATTTTTTGAAATGCAAAACAACTACTATTTCTTCAAAAAATATATCAGGGGCTTGGAATGAAAGGATTAATATCAAAATTATAAGTGTTAAAAATATAATGCAAGCCTACATAACTGCAACTTTGAAAATATAACACAAGGCCTACCTGCTATGGGCACACTTAGAAGGTAGCTCATTCTTGGCTTGATCTTATTTTGTTCCTGTTTCAGAAAACTGAAGATCTGTCTTTCCACTTTTTAGCATAAAAGCGAAAAATCAAATGTTATAATATTTCTAATTTTTATTCCAATAGATCAGCATTTTCAGAAATTTAGCAAATGATTACATTTCAACATATTTCAGCAAAACCAGGCAAGAGGTAACATTATTTTATAATCTGCAATATTATAGCGCTCTCATATTCATCTTTTCAACTGAATAATAAACAACACTGAAGAAAACTAATCCATAATAATATGAAGCCAGCCAGGTAGTTGGCATTCTCTAAAATGACCCAATATTCAATTTTGCAAATTTAAATAGCTGTCAGAAAACCATCCTCAGTTTGAAGAATTTCTAGGTGTTAATATAAAACTGAGAAGGAAGAACAGGGACCTGCAAAATGCCAATTATGATTAGAACATGGACAGCAGATTGCATAATCACAATAGTCTTCGTTCATTTATCGCAGGGTCTCCCAAACTTTGAGGCATACCTCTTTTAGGCAGATACAGACAGAATCCAGAGGAGGTATTAAGAAACTTTTAGTTACCTTATTAGTATTAATCCACCATTCACAAAATTTAATTATGTAGTATACACAGTGTTCATTTTAGTGTCTGAATTTTTAAGGGAAGTATGTACTTAAGATTATTCTAAAGGAAAATGATGACATTTTAGGAACCCTTGGTTTATATTTGCATAATACAATTTCTATGCTGCTATGTTTGCTTACCAAACCCAAACAATAAGTAAAAAGAACTATAAATTTTACAAGCTCTTCCAAAACCCATAAAAAAATAAAATATTAATACTATAATATTCATTTTGTCCACTACACATTATGGAATAATGTATTGATCACTATTTGAGATATAGTTGAATAGAGGCAAAGATTTTATTGGTCACCAGGTTGTACATGCTCCAGAAGTCACTCTAGATTGCAGACTTGCTCTTACATGAGACCAGGGATAGAGAAACTTGGTTCTTTTATCACTTATGGATTTCAACTCCCAGAATTCCTGAGTGAGCCATAAAAAGTTCCCCATCCCTGGCCTACTGGTTTTTCAGTTGTAGGGGAAATCAAATTTTGACTTCAATGGGACTGTTTAATATACAAATGTTTGTATATTAAACAGTCCCAGTCATTTCTTCTTGGTGGCACAGTGGTTAAAGTGCAATACTGCAGGCTACCCCTGCTGACAGCCATCTGCAGATCAAATCTCACCAGGCACAAGGTTGACTCAGCTTTTCATCCTTCTGAGGTGGATAAAATGAGGACCCAAATTGTTGGGGGCAATATGCTGACTCTATAAACCGCTTAGAGAAGGCTGTAAAGCACTATAAAGCAGTATATAAGTCTAAGTGCTACTGCTATTGCTATTACAATTTACCCAAAATAATAACAAAATTTCAATCTAAAAATAAATTCTTATGGCATAAAAACAAAACTAAATATCTAGCTAAATTTAAAAACCTATACAACACCTTATGTCAACAGATAAAGGCAAAATGCACCAATTACTACTGCAAGCAAGAGGAAAATTTTCTACCCACAAAATCCACCCGTGCCTTCTATAACTTTGTAAACACTAAACTTAGAGAACTCAAAAACCATCCCACCCCTAAAAGGATCTAAAGGGAAAGACTATAGCGATGAAGCCGTTAAGGCAAACATCTTCAACACATTCTTCAGTTCAGTCTTTGTAAACAGTAATGGCTCATGCCCCACATTTCCTAATCATACGACAACTAACTGCAATGATCTACAAATTGACTTTACTGAAGATATCATAGAAAATGCACTATGTCACCTAAAACCATCCTTATATATTGGTACTGATGGCTTATGTGCATATTTCTTAAAAAAAACCTTTACATTACCATAGCAGAAGCCCTAAGCATAATATATGAGATATCATTTAGAACCAGCTCCTTACCAAACCTGTGGTCTTCAGCAGCGGTCATCCCTCTCTTCAAAAAAGGTGACCCCTGCCTGGTTGAAAACTGCAGATCAATCTCATTGTGTTGTGTCATGTGCAAAGTTATGGAATCACTTATTAATCAGTGCATTACCTTACACCTAGAATCAAACAACTTACTCTCCAATAAACAATTTGGTTTCAGAAAAAAATTGTCCGCAATTTTAAATTACTACACTGCAAAAATATATGGACTACACTATTTGACCAGGGAAAAGTAATCAATGTAATTTACATAGACCTTTGCAAAGCCTTTGACTCAGTGGTACATGACAAACTACTATTAAAATTAAATTCTTACAGCATTTCTGGATCCTTTCACAAGTGGATTACTGCCTTCCTGTCAAACCGGCAACAAATAGGAAAAATAGGAAAAGTCCTATCAAACCCTGCACCAGTTAACAGCGGTGTCCCCAGGGGAGTGTTTTAGGACCCACACTCTTTACACTCTATATAAATGACCTTTGGGATCACCTTATAAGCAACTGCATCCTCTTCGCTGATGATGTAAAACTATTCAATACCACCAACAATGCTACCATCCTTTAAAACGACTTTGATTATGTGTCTGAATGGTTTATCAGTTGGCAACTCCAAATCTTGACCAACAAATGCTCTGTCCTACACATTGGTAAAAATAAAATATCAATGCACCAAATACAAGCTCGGTGGATATGACCTTGTTGATGACCCTCACTCTCTCAAGGAACTTGGAGTTGTCATATCGAATGACCACTAACCCTAACTCTAACCCTAACCAACCCTAACCCTAACCCTAACCCTAACCCTAACCCTAAACACAAAGGCTTTAAGAGTTGTTAATCTAATTTTATGAAGCTTCTCCTCTGGTAATACTGATTTGCAAACTAGGGCATTCAAAACCTTTGTTAGACCAACACTTGAATACAGCTCTGCTGTCTGGAATCTTCACTGTATATCAGACATAAATACAATTGAGGAGTCCAGAAGTATTTTACCAGAACAGGACGACATTCGTCTGTTCGCAACAGAATACCCTACACCACCAGATTTGAGATTCTAGGCTTAGACAATCTTGAACTTAAATTATTTTTATTATTTTTAGATTAAAGCAAACACAGAGGGGCATTTATACTTACATTCATTCCTAAATATATTTATATGCAAATTTGTGAACTTGTGTTTCATTAATAAATTATTTTCATTGGTGAAAATTTTGGTGAAAATATAAATAAATATTTATTTGTTTATTCCAAAGTTTGGACTTTATAGAGTCATCTCTGCATGATGAGTTGAAAAAGCAGTCTAGATTACTGAAGTTGAATGAGCTGTATTTTTAATAGAATTTCTACGTTCTTTTATTTCCAGTGCTTGCTCTGAATTTTTTTCCTAATAACTGGAGCAGAAGAAATTGTACTTTACCATAATGCATCCAAGGGAATACTTTTAAGATACCTTATGTATTCAACAAAATAAGAATGAGGAGAAATAGAAACCATACTTGTTTCCAGGAAGAAAACCTTGAAATATTATTTTGAAATAATTGATATAAATTTTAACTCTTGACCATCTTAATATTTAAAGCATGTGTATATTATTTGATTCAAGAAATCCACATGTTTTGTCTGCCTCATGTATTTTTTAAGATTTCCAACTAGCATGTACACAAAATCTGTTTCCATGCAGCTGTGAATGAAATGTCAGAGCTTATCATAAAATACATGACTTACAATGTAAACAATGAGAGCTCTCTACCATCGTCCTCTCTGAAATTAGCTAGTGAGGCAAGCTTTTTAACTAATTGATAAAAATTGTTTTGTTTCCCAACCTGAAGGCAAAAACATAGATGTCAATGTACTTCCAGATCCCTGTTCTGCTCCATTCTGTTCTTCAGACATTTAACGAAGATATTTCTCTTGACATGTACAAATATGTCAGCTAATAAGTAGGGGAGACCAGAAGGGAGGGGAGACATGAGGGGTAAAAGCAACAGCAAAACTCTAAATAATTTTTCTAGAACTAGGCCAGATTAAATAGAAACTAAATAGGAAAGTCCAGTTTCAATCTGCTATCAATGTTCAATCATAGAAAATGGGCAAAACAAATATTAGGATCAAGAATCTTTTCTTTTAATAATTTTTTAGGACAAGGAACAATCTAGTAAAGTAAAAAAAAAAAAGAGGTTTTGTACTGCTGACATTCTCAGCCTAATTTCCAATACCCTATATAAAGAGGTTAGTTAAGATTACTTATAAAAACTCAACGTCCCTTTATTTTGGTTATAAAGAAATAAATAATTTCTGAAAAAGACAAAAAGATTATAAAGGAAGGTATTTCCCCTTGCGTTTGGTTGTGATGAAATGTTGCGATACATATTTGTCAGATTAAAAGAAATTGCTCATATCATCTGCAATTTTTTTTTAAAGGACAAAGGAAAGCTTTAACCAAATGCCTTACCCATTTCCAAATCTGGGTAATCTGAAATTATATAGTATTTGGACTTTTAAAGTATAGAAACCTGAATTTTGCTACATTCATAGAAATAAGAAAGTGAGATTATCTGAATTCAATAATTCAGTACTATAGGATATATTATTGAAAATGGGTTGCAAAGCTAGGCATGAATATATTACTGAGTACTTTTGATCTGTCTGTATATTGTTGAAGGCAGTTTAAAATGACAAAAGATAATTCAGTGGAAGAAATTTATTCCAATTCCAGTTTTCACAATGTTCAGGTGTCCACATAGATTTAGGTAGACTACAAAATGTTCTGAAAATGATTAGGATATTGATCAGAAACAGATGAATAAATATTGTCTAATAGGCCTAAACATTAAGACAATGAGAGAAAATAGATTTGGGATAGAAATACCATGAGGAAATTTGTTGCAGCAGAGCAGGTGAAAATAAGAGAAAGAGGAAAATTTGGTAATTTTCTCAGTATGAACACAGTGCAATAGAGAGAAACATAGAAGATATCCAGTCGTGGTTGATTTATTGTTATCTAAAATCAGAATATAGGAGAGTTTTGGCTATCTGATATTCTTTGATTTACAAACAAAATTGAACTAAATAGAAGAAAATATTTAAAATGATATCTTCATATATCTGTTTAAAGAAACTAAGGGTTTTTATGCCTGTTCCTTTCTAGATGTGCTGAATTTAACTGCTAAAATTTTCGACTGGTATAACCAGTGGTTGGATATTCTGATAGCTGATCCAATATATCTGAAAAACACAACATTGGAGAGAGCTGTTGTGAGAGTATGCACATACTTGTACATTTGATTGAAACATAATCAGATTTATACATGTATTGTGCTTAATGTTTTATCTCTATTTGTTTTAATGCCTGAGATTATCTGATTTGAGGCTCATCATAGAAATTACAGTCTTTACAATATCTAAAGATGATATTGCCTGTACCATATTTTTAAAATTGTGCCTTGAAGAAATAAATACTTTTCAAATGGCATCAGGGTATGTCCTAAATCTATATCCAATGACAACAGGGTCATTTACAACTCTAAAAAATTAGACCCTACACTAAAAGCATGGAACGATTTAAGGATAATGACAAGCATCCATACTTTCAAGGAAAAGAAATATTGTTTAGTTTTATGAATGAATGAAAACAGATGTGGGGAATATTAAAAAAAAGTGTTCCTTCAGAAATATTATGTATATCAGAAAATAATAAATTACGGGTGATTATTATATGAAGACTAGGACATAAAGTATTCATATCCCATAGAAACCAGTTTCTATGCAGAAACACCAATCATATGGACAATGCAAAATAGAGCTAGGGCTTGCAGGGCTAAGCTCAAAGTTATCAGTAAGGTGAAACAAATGAAGCTACTGTCATGCTACTGCCCTCTCCTGGGTTATCTGCAATGTAATATTGTCTTTGTTTCCCAAATAACAACCTATGAAAAATTTGTTTAGCCATGTAGTTATTAAAAGATAATATTAAAATATATAACAATGCCCTTACCCTACAGTTTCTTAACCTGATGGCCAAAAGGAATGAAAAAAGAACTTAAAATTACCAAGTGATGTACAACTCTCAAATGGTTTTGTGACAAGGGTCAGCCATACATAACAAAACTTTTTGGTCCGATCTAAGGATAGTACATAAAATTATATATTGCAATGTCCTACCTGTCAATGAATACTTCAGCTTCAACCATAACAATACAAGAGCACACAATAGATACAAACTCAAGGTAAACCTCACCAAACTTGATTGCTTCAAGAGTGGTCAATGTCTGGAATTTACGACTTCAGCAACAGAGTGGTCAGTGTCTGGAATACTCTACCTGACTCTGTGGTTTCTTCCCCAAACCCCAAAAACTTTAACCTTAGACTGTCTACTATTGACCTCACCCCTTTCCTAAGAGGTCTGTAGGGGGTGTGCATAAGCGCACCAACGTGCCTACTGTCCCTGTCCTATTTCTTTTTATTTTTCTTATCTGTATTCATTTCATGTATTCATAACTATGTTTATACTTATACCTATTATCTTATAATCCCTTGACAAAATAAAATAAATAAAAAATAAATAAGTTTTATTAAAGGCCCATTTTTTCGGTTTATGGGGTTTTTGGCACACATATCTTGATCAACACCTGTTTCCAAGCCTTTACAAAAAAGAATGAAAAGAAAGAGTGCTATCTGTGTATCATTTTAAGCATTCAAAATCGTTTTAACTGTTTCGGTAGCTTAGATGTGTGTATGTCTGGGAATGTGTATGTTTGGGTGTCTGAATATCTGTTTGTGTTATTCTGCAAATTTGGACATTTGCTTTCTTGTTTAAGAAACAAGATTTCATCCTATCACTTCTAATTTGGTTTTTCAGTCTGGCTGAAAAATGCAAAAATGCTGGCACTTAACAAAAAAAATTGTAGCCTCTGCTATACTATTTGTTGCAATGACTGAATTTACAGTACTTGTAGATATGCCATCAAAATTAAAACAAACCTTTGGGGCTTTTCTGCATTTGTTAATTGTCTTAAAATAAATATATCCATCTATTCAGAGAATATTTTTAAAATAACCAGGCATACACAGTTTGTTACCCAAATGTACAGAAACATGTGGGAACATAATGGGTATAGTTTAGGTATGCATTTATGTATGCTGGAAATGGAATATGCTAGGTGGGATATACTAGAAATGTTTTTGTTTCTTCTCCTCTTTCTAGTTGAAGAAAGGTAGATACTTGTTAAATAATGGATTGCTGGACATTCTAAGGGTCCAGCAGTTTCAAGTCAAAGAGATTTGAGAACAGATTGGCAGTCATGTTGTAGTATTCATCTATGCTTAAGGCACAAATGATCATATGTCCAGTTATCTGACTACTGCACACTTCTGGAGTAACTTCGAACTTTAGTGTTATAGAATATGTTTGAGAATAATATGAATATCCAAGAAAATAAACCAATGGATTTTTGAACAAATCATCACAGAGTTCTTGCTCAAGGCACAATTGACCAGGCTCAGATGATCTAACTCCAGAAACATTATGTGAAGATTCAAGTTTCTGGAAAAAAAAATGCTGAGAAAGGTGGAGGGAAAGAGAAGAGAAAGAATATGTCTCTGAACTATCATCGAACACAGCATATATGCATGCAAATCCTATCTTTTTTCAACACATTTGAAGCAAAGTGCACATCTCAATGTATTTCCTTCTCTTCCTAATTATTGCTGCACAAGCCTGCTTCAAAAAAAACCTTATAAAATCAGGAAACTCCATATATTTATTTCTCTATCTCTATTTCTATCGATGTGTGTGTGTGTTTTCTTAAGTTTTTGCGGCTATTTATATGTTCAGTATTCAGCTTTGTTCAGGTATTTTCCCAGATCATTATATTGTGCTTTTAAAGTTGTAGCAACGTTTCGCCAGAATCTCATCTGCCATCATCAGGCTTCTGTATTAGGAATAATAATAGATAATAACCATCCTTTTACGCGAAGCCAAGCTGCACTGAAAGCCTCCAACACACGAACACAGTGTTGCCAATCAAAGACACAAAACAGACAGAAGAAACCAGAAACACCAATCAAACAAACTCCAAGACCAACAAACACAGACAAGGACTCCACAACCAATCAGGATGTAGAAAAAACCATCCTGGGACAACAGTAGGCTAGCCTCAAATTTAAAACTGATGGCTGTGATAGCCTGACCCACATATGAACTCAGTACAGAAGCCTGATGATGGCAGATGAGATTCTGCTGAAACGTTGCTACAACTTTAAAAGCACAAACTACAATGACGTGGATAATACCGAAGGAGCTGAACAGCATATATATACATTGAAAGGACGGCTGCTATATCAGAGAAGCCATAGAGATTGAAAAAAGACCTGAAAGCATGAATAGAAAGATGATTCCAGCAGAATGTCAATCATTTGGAAACCTGCACTCTCAAATAGAAAGATCTACACACACACAAACAAACACCTGAGCACAGACAGACTCCTCTGATGCCTCCAACTCAAACACCCCCCACCAGGCACCCAGGTGAAACCTAGCTTGCTAATGAATAGCAGCCGTCCTTTCACATGAAGCCAAGCTGCACTGAAAGCCTCCAACACAGGAACAGAGTGTTGCCAGCCAATCAAAGCCACAAAACAGACAGAAGAAACTAGAAACACCAATCAATCAAACTCCAAGTCCAGTGAACACAGACCCAGGCTCTAGCCAATCAGAATGGACCAGCCTCGAATTTGAAACCAGGAGCTGTGAGACCCACATCCATACAGAAGCCTGATGATGGCAGATGGGATTCTGCTGAAACGTTGCTACAACTTTAACAGCACTACCAATGACGTGGGATAATACCCGAAGGTACTTACATTGTGTGCTGTTCAGCTGAACAGCATAAATATATATATTCCAGTAACCTTACATGTGCTGCTGTTCAGCTTCCTTCGGGTATTATCCCACGTCATTGTAGTTGTGCTTTTAAAGTTGTAGCAACGTTTCAGCAGAAATGTTGCCTGCCATTATCAGGCTTCTGTACTGAGTTCGTCTGTGAGGAATATGAAATGTTCCTCACATATTCATATTCTATGAATATGAAATAACATAAATAGTTGTACAGTTAAGTTCATAAGAGGGTTTTGTTATGTATGAGAGCTTAACAGACTGCCTTTACTTCATAAAAATATTTCACTATGTGATTTCTTTTGTGCTCACAACAGCAATGACAATTATCCTCTTCATTTATGTCTGCCTATTACTGTATTTTGTTTGAAGATGGATGCCAAATTATTAGGTTATGTATTTCTTTCCTTTTTTCCCCTTGGACTTTTTCTATCCACAAGTTTCAATAGAAGAATTTGTGTGCCTTTTTATTCATTTACTTATATGGACAGCACTGCTGGAAGCCATTAAACTGTGGCACAAAAGGGCTTCAAGCAATCTTGTATGTGCAAAATTTCTACTTCAAGCAGGTGGTTCTACACTCATAAGACATACATAACTCTGCTAAACAAATAATTCCCTCAACACTGTCCAACTATTTACAAAGTCTGCACTACTATTACTATTAACCTTCTCATCACTCCTATCACCCATCCCCTCCCACTTGTGACTGTATCACTGTAACTTTGTCGCTTATATCCTTACAATTTATATTGACTGTTTTCTAGTATGATTTGACTGCTTATTGTACCCTATGACTATTATTAAGTGTTATACCTTATGATTCTTTTAATCATAAAAGACACTATTAATGAATGTATCTTTTCTTTTATGTATACTGAGAGCATATGTACCAAGACAAATTCCTCGTGTGTCCAACCACACTTGGCCAATAAAAGAATTATATTCTATTCTATTCTACATAATATGAAGTGTATCTCAAACTGCATCTCCTTCTTAACATAAAAAGCAGGGAGATCCTTATGAATACAATCTTGAGCATCTCAAAGGGAAGAGAAGCCAGCATTAAAAAGTAGTAAACAAATGAATATGAAATGAAAAGTATGCTGTGTTCCCCAAAGACTCTATCTATAAACATTATCCCAATATTTACAAAAATTACATCAAAGACAAATCCTTTCTCATGGCAGTAATAAGACTTTCCTTTAAATTGGAACTTACTAAATGTACAGAAAATAAAAAGTGAATATTGAAATAATACAATCACTACAAACAGAATGCTGGCAAGGAAAAAGCATTACATGGTTAATTTCTACAAAGGTTACAGAAGAAAGTGAATAAAGATAAAACCTTGTTAGGCAATGCCTAATAACTGGAACATTACAAAAATAAACTCTTGATTTTGGATGCGCAAAAGCAAGATATTTGAACTAATGCAGTCAAAGCCAGAACTGAAAAATCAACAAATAATTCAAAGTGAATATTATGCAATGAAGCAGAAGAAACAGTAAATCATATAGTTATCTATTATGAAAAGATTGTGAAAACTGATTACAAACAATGTAACACAGTTGCAAAAATGTTTCACTGGAACACCTGTAAAAATTATCATGTATCAATAATGAAAATTTTATAAGTATTATCTTAATAGCATGTGAAATAAGTGCAATTATTTGGTAGAGTGAACTTTCTTAAATGATGTTTTCCAAGCCCTTGGCCATTGCTATGTTTTTCATACCTGCTTACAAATTTGAAGTACCAATTCAATTGCATCACATTGCCAGATTTTAAGCAGTTAATACTATAACTTTTCTATTAATATTTTGTAGGACTCATTTAACTGAATGTCTGGTTCTACTTCAATGATAAAATCTTCTTATGTATAATTTATTTGAGGAACCTTTTATTATCTTCTTGGGAATATTTGTGCCGCTTGTTTTCGGTATTCTTTCTCTATCTTGTTTATATCACACTCATCTTTGAACAGGTTTACTGTTTGTGCAACAAAGTAGCAACAAAGTAGCAACAAAGTAGCAACAAAGTAGCAACAAAGTAGTAGAATACTTATCTAATTCAACAATGAGCAACAAGAGGCTCACTATAATGTGATTAGAAATTTATTTCATACTTGATTTAATGTTTTTATGCATTGCTGTTTTATTTTAATTTGCAGACTGTAACAAAAGATATTTGATTTGGAAATAAAGCCAGATAAATTTACATAAGAAAGAGAAAGACTAGGGAAAATTGCTTTAAAACCTGGATTTTTATGGAAGTTATTATAACACATGAATATGAGTTTGAGGGAGTCTTTCAGATTGCAGTTTTGACAAGAGAAAGATAGATGCTATGAAATTCTATTCACCACTTTTGATGGTGCTTTATGAGAATTTGAATAACAAGTTCACAAACCTTCTCTCTCATGACAGATTTCTTTTATCTCTCATCATAAATGATAGCATCATAACAGATTTATTTTATTGGCAATAATAGATAATTTCTTTTTCACTTCTTTATAGGTGTTCAAGATGTGTGAAGAGAGAAATAATACAGATTTTTATTGTTTTTATTTTAACCTTTAGAATTCTAAAAGTATAGAAAGGATAGACTTATTAAGAATTCTTAAATGTTTAAAGTTCATATCTCTAAATTTATGTGAACGGGAGAGACATTTTAAAAAATCCAAGTGATTATATCCTCCCATCTGCTCTGACATGAACTTTAAGATTTAATGAGAGAATCCCAGGGATACTTCTTGGTGATGAATCTGTCAGTTTCCTTTTCTTGTATAAAATGAACAGAAAGTAAAGTTAATTTTTCATACTGACAGTCATTTGTGAAAAATAATTTGACCATGGAGAAAAAGATTACTCCCATTCTCCAAAGAACATGGAAATCTTTTAAGCATCCAGAGAATAGAATGATGAAGACCAGTGGTGGGATTCATCCAGTTCACACCACTTCGGGAGAACCGGTTGTTAACTTTCTGAGCAGTTTAGTGAAGTGGTTGTTGGAAGAAATCATGAGGCAGAGAACCAGTTGTAAAATTATTTGAATCCCACCACTGATGAAAACCATACTGAAAAATATCTTTGACTATGCCAATGTTCTTGAACTATGGTGTTAGGACAGCTGATAATTCCCACAAATAATCCTAGGGCTAGGTCAAATTATCTGCCAGCCTATTTTGAAAAATGCAATATTAAAATTCAATGCAATATTAAAATTCTATTAAAAATTCTTGAGAAGTGTAAGTAGCAGTAAAAGAATCAATTATAATGTTTAATATGGTAAATGTTGATAAATAAAATCCATAAAAATGAAAGTTATTTTGGGATGGTCCATAATTTTTACTGGAAAGGGATGGTGAGAAATTTTTTTTGAAAATAATGGGCTATGCCACGCCATTATTTGCATGGTGGCAAAGTAATAAAAAAGGGACATGATAGGCAGATGCAGAAAACTACAATTACTTTATATCTATTAACTTTAAGTTGTCTAGCATGTGGTTTTCAAGGAGTTCTTTTGTATTCTTTTGTTAGCATAAGAAGTGTTTTGGCACTCATCTTGATACCATGAATGCGGCTACGGATACGCTGTACTGAAAATTACTCTGCCTGTTTGTATTTATTTAGGGGACATATTCATTGCTGTTTACCACTTGCCATATTTGCCAATAATTCTTCTGGAAGAAAAGATGTGATACCTTTGCCAGATAAACAAATGAAATGAAAATTTATTTTAATATGGGAAATGCATATATATTCTGTATTTGTTACCCAGTAGATTATAGAAGCCTCGATTCTATTGCTAGAAGTAAAAGCCTGTAAAAGAGCTAATGGACAAGGGTTAAATGTTTTAGTCAAGGGATCCCTTAGATACATTATCTGTAATTTTAGGATAACATTTGGCATAATTTAAATATATTTGCTAGATACTATAATTACATCTTGCATTTTATATGCATATCTAAATTGGGGAAGATTACTAGCTTTCTCTTATTTTCTGATTTGAAGCATTTCAGCTTATTTTCAAAGAGTATTTTTAGCTGGATAATTTTGTATCAGGTGGATATGGTTCATGTAAAGGATATATTTATTTTGGGGCTAGAAGATAAATAGTCATGGGAAATTACTTGGTTCACTGTAAAATCAAGACCAAACTATTATGCTATATGTCTAGATTTATTGTGCGCCATGGTTTAACTACAATTCATTTAAAAATCATTGCTTGACTGAGTTCATATGTACTAAGACATAAGTCATGGTTTAGAAACCATAATATGGCCATGTTTACATATATATGTATGTAAAGGTAAAGGTTCCCCTCACACATACTTGCTAGTTGTTTCCAGCTCTAGGGGGCAGTGTATCTCCATTACAAAGCCAAAGAGCCAGCACTGACCAAAGATGTCTCCATGGACATGTGGCCAGCATGACTAAATGCCGAAGGCAGATGGAATGCTGTTACCTTCCCACCAAAGTGGTCCCTATTTTTCTACTTGCATTTTTTACATACTTCAAACTTCTAGGTTGACAGAAGCTGGGACAAGTAACGGGAACTCACTCCATTATACATTGCTAGGGATTCGAACCACTGAACTGCCTATCTTTCTGATGGACAAGGTCAGCATCTTAGCCTGTAACTACTATTTTAGAAGACTTACTCTCTCTTTCTCATACTCTCTCTGTCTCTTTGTGTCTTTTTTATCTCTCTCTCTCTTACTCTTTTCCACTATCTCCCCCTCTCTCTCCCTCTTTTCAAGAATATTCTTGCCAACTTTCCATACGTGTAACTAGAAAGAATTTAATTTTTTGTTCATCCAAACATTGCTTTTCCTGAGCATTTTGCCTAGGTGTGCTTTCCATCTTTTGAATTATGCCCTAGAGTAATTCATAGCCAAGCAACCAAAGCTACATTAGAAAAAAATATGATAAAGTAGCATTTTAAAAATACATGATTCCTTACCAGATGGATTGTCCTAAGTTTCAATGGCTGGAATTGGGCTGAAAGCCCCAGCAAAATTTTAAATTGGTGACTATGTCTCAGAACTGAAATCCTAGCCATATACAGAATATTTGCAATAGTAAGATTTAAACGTATGCTTTCAAACTTAGTTATTGCTAGTATACTAGATATTTCTTCCTTCTGAAGGGCATCTATACTTAACTGCAATGATGCCAAAATGATTAAATAAATATTATTCTGTCACAAGGCAAACTACACCATTTCTTACTTGTCAAATGTAAGTAAATGAGTAGACTTTATATTACAACATTGTGCACCGTGCTTTTTACTCTCGACCCCACATCACAAATGTTCATGCTTGTTGTTGTTGTTTTTTACTGCTGATGGATCCATTTTCATATTACAGTAGATGATTGAATTGTCCCATTATAAAAAAATATAGCTTACAATCACATATATCAAAAAACGGATATGAAACATTCACTCACATGACAGATGGCTTATCTACCATCTTAGACCATTTCACAAAAGAAAAAACAGGTCTTTATGACTCTTCAAATAGGATTGCAGTCACCCAAACCTGGGGAGGGGGGAAGCTTATTCAAAAGGATAGGCTCAGCAACAGAGAAGGAAAATTTCCTAGGTCCCTTTAGATATGATCTGATGTTGCAATGGTTAGAATGCAGCCCGGCCACAGTCTGGAATTTGATCCTGACAGGTTGACTAGCCTTCCAAAGTTAGTAAAATGAAGACCCAAATTGTTAAGTGAAATAAGAATGAGTTTGTAAATTGTACTCTGAGGAGGCCATTCAGACATATCTCTCAGGTATCTCAGAGCAGAGCCAGTGCAAGATACCTGCAATTTTCTCATGACAATTTCTCTGAAATTTGAAAGAAATTACAAAACTAAATTCTTTCAGCAAATGGCGCAAGGAAAACTTCACAAGAGCATCATTGCAGATCTTTCGAATTTATAGATGAAAAATTCTAAACTTGGTAATTTTTGTGAAATACATAATTTTTGGACCTGGTGTGGCCCATGACTGGAAGAAGATAGGAAACAGGCCAAGTAAGATGTTAATTCATCATAATTAAGTTTATGTCTTTATCAGCCTCAGTTCTCAGTTTAAAAGTAAGTCTGAAAATGAAGACTAGTACCTGTGGACTAGTCTTGATTACCAGATGCAGTAACTTACGAATTTCTGGTTAGTTATAAAATAAAATCCTTTCAGCTGAATCTTTTTCTTCTTGGCCAAATAAATAATTACAAGGGTAATAATTTAAAATTGTTTCCAAAAGGGAGAGATAAATCTTTTAAATCATTCAAAGAGTGGATTTTCCAAGATGGAAAAATCTAAAATAACTGAGCTTTATTGATCAGTTATTTATCATGCTGAATTCCCTTTCAATCTTTAAAAAGATAGAACTGCTCACACTGAGCACATAATAACCATCAAATTAGTTCAGTGAAATTTCTAGCTGACTTTTATTTCTCCCTTGAAAAGAGAATTGTACTATGCATAAAGCAGGCAAGCCTTCTTTTCTGGTCTGAAGTTATAGTGCTATGAAACTTTATCACTATAAATGGCTATTAAAAGTGCAACTTCTTCACTAGGCAGTAGTAAGTTCCTTATCTGCTTCCTTTCAACAATGTTAAAGTAACAGGAATTTTTCTTTTAAACTGGAACTCTTTTTTTGTTTAATGCTCCCACATGTAGGTTTGACAGTGAACTTCCCAGTTTATCCCACAGTCCTTGGTTTTTCTCATCATCCGTTATTGAAATGGCTGCCCAGAATCACCCTGAATCATGAGATGGTCAGCAAATAAATGTGATAAATAAATAAATAAATATGATAAATAAATAAATATTAACTAGATCCAAACCTTTGTAGCATTTGTGATCAACTAAGGCAGTGGTCATCAACTGATGGTCCACAGAAAATTTTGGTGGTCCACAGAAAAATTATTTGCATATTTTATATTGCACTAAATAAAGAATCTTCAAACTACGCCCCCTGGGGCAGATATGTGCAATGAACAGGGTCTTTTTCTGTGGGTCAGAGGGAGGCAGAAATTCCAACAAGAGGTCTGCTTCAGTCTCCTGGTGTGGGGCTTTGGATGAAGGCTGGAGGGAAGCGCCGCTGGTGGCAAAGAGCCAGAGGGCCTTGTTCCAACAAGACTGTAACTGGATGATCATCTCAGCCCACTGAGCCTCCGGGGCCAGTACTTGGCTTTGCACTCCTGCAGGTCTTCCCTCTGCTGGGAAAGCCCATGCTCATAGTCTTCAATGAGGTACTTCTGCTGAGCCTCCTTCTTGGTCAGATTCAAATTTAATTGAGCCAGCTGTTTTGCCAACTCTTTCTCATGGTGTGTGGTTAGCTCCAACAACTGCTTCCTGTTGAGGTCCTAAGAAGCAGGCGAGCAGGCAAGGAGTGGCGAGGGGAGAGGTGAGTAAAGGCTGGCAAGGCACTCCTTGATGTGAATGACATTGAATTGGCCACACCCACCCAGTTACATGACCACCTAGCCATGCCCACCCAGCCAGTCAGTAGGCAGATCATATTAGTGGTCTGCAAGATTTTAAATTATGAATTTAGCAGTCCCTGAGGTCCAAAAGGTTGTTGACTTAAGGTATACTATACCACTTGCAAATGCTGATTGAAGGAAAACACTACTCTGAGATGTAAGGCATATACACTATATGTCTCACTTGTTTAGGTTCTCTAAATTCTCTAGAAGATATATTAAAATTATGGCTTTGTTTTGGCCTAGCTTAATAAGATTGAGTTTATTGAGTTTTTAAGGGGCATAACTTTCATGATGAAATTGAATTAGGATACAAACAGCTTTTGAAGCATTTCACTAATCTTTAGACAGAAAAACTGAGTGAATGGCTTCTCTGATTTTCTCTGGAGGAAGGTAAAATTCTCCAACCATTTTTAAGTGCAAGACTGCCCTTTAATAGTGCAGTGTTTCAACAGAAATAGTCCATAGGAAAAATTTCCTAATTAGGAAATTTCACTATGAAGGGACAAACAGACAGAGGACTAGCAGAGTGCATCCATAAACACCTACTAGCAGTCAGAAGACATGACAAAAACTTCTTAATTTCACAACATATGGACAAACTTAATCATAGTTTCAACTGAAAAATGTGTTCCTCCTAAATCAAGCCAAGTCTAAAAACAATAGACAGTTCCTGAAAGCCTGGCACTCAGACAAATCAATCATCAACAGACAGAGAGATTTATTTTGTTTCTTTATTTTATTTATTTTCAATCACTTACAAGATAATAGGTGTAAATATAAACATGAGTAAGAATACAGGAAATAGGTACGAATAAATGGGGATAATAGGACAGGGATGGTATGCACGATGGTGCACTTATGCACGCCCATTACAGACCTCTTAGGAATGGGGTGAGGTCAATAGGGATAGTTTGAGGTTAAAGGAGTGGAGGGGTAGAGGATGTAACAACAGAGTCAGTTAGTGCATTCCAGGCATTGACCACTGTGTTGCTGAAGTCTTAGTTTCTGCAGTCAAGTTTGAAGTGGTTTACATTGAGTTTGTATCTGTTGTGTGCTCTTGTATTGTTGTGGTTGAAGCTGAAGTAGTCATTGATATTGTAGACATTGTAGCAAATTAATTTTGTGTACTACGCTTAAGTCGAACTATAGGGGGCATAGTTCAAGGTCATCCAAGCCCAAAATCTCAAGCCTGGGGATATTCTAGGTATATCCAGGGTATTCTGTTGTGAGTGGAGAGGAGAGGAACATAGTACTCTTCTTAGTGAAATACTTCTGGACTCACTCAGTTGTATTAATGTCTGATATACAGTGGGGATTCCAGACTGAAGAGTTGTATTTGAGTATTGGGCCAGCAAAAGTTTTGTATGCCTCTTCGTAAGCTTCGTAAGATTAAATTTACAACTCTTAATCGCCTTTTTGACAATGCTGTTACAGTGAGGCTATTGGCACTTAGATCATTTGCTTTAAGAATTCCAAGGTCCTTGACAGAGTGAGGATCATCAACAAGGTCATATCCACCTAGTTGTATAGGACAGAGCATTTGTTGGTCAAGATTTGGAGTTGCCAATTGTTTGACCATTCAGACACACAATCAAAATCGCTTTGAAGGAGAGTAAACATTGTTGGTGGTGTTGAATAGTTTTATGTATCCACAAAGAGGATGCAGTTGCTTATAAGGTGATCACAAAGGTCATTTATATGAACTATTAAAGAGTGTGAGTCCTAGAATGCTACCTTGGGGGACACCGCTGTTAACTGGAGCAGGGTTTGATATAGCAATCCCTATTTTTACTATTTGTTGTGTTTTTGACAGGAACACAGTAATCAATTTATGAAGGGATCCAGAAATGCCATAAAAGTTTAGTTTTAACAGTAGTTTTTCATGTACCACTGAATCAAAGGCTTTGCAGAAGTCTATGTAAATTGCACCTATAGCTTTACCCTGGTCAAGTAGTGTAGTCCATATGTTTTTGCAGTGTAGGACTTGAAGATTGCAGGACAATTTTTTCCTGAAACCAAATTGTTTTTTGGAGAGTAGATTGTTTGATTCTAGGTGGAGGGTGGTGAACTGGTTAATGGTGGTTGATTCCATGGGTTTGCACGTGACACAACACAGTGAGATTGATCTGTAGTTCTCAACCAGGCTGGATCACCTTTTTTGAAAGACTAGTGTAATGACCATAGCTAAGGACCATAGGTTTGGTAAGGAGCTGGTTCTGAATGATATCTCATATATAATGCTTAGGGAGAGGAGAGCTTTTCAAAGAAGTATGCACATAATCCACCAGGGCCAGTAGATAGGGATGGTTTTAGATTATGTAGTGCCTTTTCTACATTGTCTTCTGTAAAGTCAATATGTAGTAGGTCATTACAGTTAGTTGTACTAGGAAATGTGGGGCATGAACCATTGCTGTTTACAAAGACTTATGAACAACATCTACCTACCACATAAAAGAAACAATAAAAAAGCCAGAAAGGAAACAAAAAACATAAACACCTCCTCATCAGCAATCAACACGCTGATAGCCAGAGATTAACACCAAGATTAACATTAAACCAAGGATCAAGAAGTAAACAATATTCCAATCAAATAACTTCCAACTCAAACAAGGTATCAGTCTAATAGTCTAATCAAGGAAGCAACAAGACAAATCCCACCAAGACTGACAGGACAAATCACTAGTATATAAAAGGAGAGCAAACCCCTCTCCTTTCTAGCACTTATGATGTTACCTAGTTTTGTTATCTGCAAAAAAACAACCAAACTCAGAAAGCATCAACACCCTTAGAGTTCAACCCTGAGGTACAAATATTCTCTTCCATCGGCAGAATTTCTTTTACCAAATTGAATAGGAGCTGATAGGAAATGGTGAAGGAAATTGTAGAGCTTAGTGTCTATGTCGATTCTCAATCATCCAAGTCATGGTTTTATCAAAGTACTTTTCCAAAAGGCAACTGAATAACTGAAAAAGCTTCTTGGATAAAAAAATGAAACATTTTTTTTCTTTTCAAATTTAATTTAATTTAAATTAATTAAATTTAATTTTTTAATTGTATTAATCTTTTATGTCTTTTAAAAACAAAAAGATAATCATTACATTAACAGTTCTGTAACATCAGTCTCATACAATTCTATCTTTTGTGCATATTTACAAATATATATAATTTGTGCAAATATATACATTTAATCTATAAATTGCTTATCATCTGTCTTAATTCAGTTCAATTTTACCATTTTCTCCAGATTTTGTAATATTTAGACTCATCTTTCTGTTGTGATATCAGTTTGTCCATTTCAGCACATCATAATTTTTTGAATGATCAATTCATCAGGGGTTGTGCTTCCAGTTGTGCTTCCAGCATTGAGCGTAAGCTATTCTAGCAGCCGTTAAAATATGTAATACAATATATTTTATGTTTTTTTCCATATTTCTTTTTAAATATCCTGAGCAAGAATCATTCTGGTTCCAATTCTATTTTATCCCTAAGAATTTCTTGCAGCCAATATTTAATTTTAAGCCAGTATTTCTGGGCCTCAGGACAAGACATATGATAGAAAGTACTCTTTCTTTCTGTATTTCCAACATGCTGGTCTCATTTTGGGGTATATCTTCACCAATCTCACTGGGGGCAGATAGAATATCTTATAAATATTTTCTTTGTATGACACAGATTTTGTTAATTTGTAGTTTCAGTTCAAAATACTTTCCCAATCTGTCAAATTTATATCATGTCCTATGTTTTGAGCCCAAACTATCATAAATCCCTTAGCAACTTCTTCTAATTCTACTTCTAACAAAAGTTTATAAATTTTTATAATTTTTTTTTCATCTGGACCTAATAACATTTTATCCAATTGTAGTAATTCCAAATATATTTCAAAATCTTTTATATCTTTTTTTAATATCTATTTTGTAACTGGATATATGCCCACCAATCAATATATATCCCTTGTTTTTGGAGATCCTGATTCCATTTTAACTTCCCTTGTGCATCTAAAACCTCTTTATATTTTGTCATGTTGCATAGGTCCAGATTGTTAGGATATGTCATAGCTTCCATCATAGAAAGCCAAATTAGAATGAAAATGAAACATTTTCAAGGGAAAAAAAATCCAAGGAAGTCCAGTTGCCTTTTGGAAAAGCACCTTTGCGTGTACTGCTTAATCTACACTGGTTGAAACAATGCTGACTGTGATTAAGTGTGATCTGTGAAGGAACACACACATCATTTGTGATTTCCTAGTTTCTGTCTGGCTTGGTTGCTGTATCCATCTCTCAAAAATCCTTCAAGATGTAAGAAAAGATCAGCTACAAAATGATTTTTGTACAATCCAGAATTGCCAAGCAATTGAAGATTATTTCAATAATCTGTAAGACTTTTTCTGCCTTGCATCTTTACTGTGTAACACCAAGCAAGGAGGATTTGTTTATCAGTTTACCCTTTGAAACACATAATATATATAAAATATTAAGTATCAATAATTCTTTACTATAACAGAATTATTCTTTTATTCACTTCACTAACCACTTTCTGTGACAATTCTAGGAAAGGCAGTTTGGAAAATAAAACTTGTTCACATTCACCCTACCTCAGTAAAAAAAAAAAAAACTGTATTTTTTCAAAGTTTGTCTGCATAAAGATCTCTAACTGTTTAAAATGAAAATTTAAACTGTTTTATCAATTTGAAATTAAAAAGTTAGAGGATAAAGGAAGGCAAATGTGTTTGGCTATTACTGAGAAGTGGGCTTCTTCGTTATATTCTAAAATGCAGTTTTATGGGACTGTATTGATGTGAGATCCATCTATTGGACAAGTGTTTTTTTCCTAGTTCAGCATCTTCTGTGGTTAGTCTACTATTATTTAACCCATCCATTCATAGATCCATATGGCCGTCCATCTGTCCACAGAGGTCCAATGCAGAAATATTAAAAACTAACAAATTATTTTCTATATAAAACTTGATTACATTATAGGGAATTAAAAGTCAGTGAACAGNGAATTAAAAGTCAGTGAACAGGGATCTTCACGTCATTTAATAAAATGAATATAGGTCAAGTGGGATATTCCCTTCTCTTCTGTGCAGTTTTTTCTGTGACTATTTAATATTGCATCATTTTAGTCAATTATTTTTCAGATATGAAAAATGATATTTCCAAAAATAGTAAACAAAATTTTAAATTGACAATATATGCATGAACAATCTGAAAACTGAACAGATTATGGTTACAACAGCCCTAACAAAATTAATACAATGAATTAATTTTCTAGGCTTCCATAATACATTTAACCACAAACTAACCATGCTATCCTAATCAAAAACCTTAATCAAGGTAAATACTACATTAGCCTGTTATATGAATGCAACTGCTAGAACTTTACCAAACATGATTAAATACGTTGTGTGAATATAAACTTTAGAGTGTGTGAGACAGACAAACAGATAGATTGATAGATAGATAGATAGATAGATAGATAGATAGATAGATAGATAGATAGATAGAATGGAGTGATGATAGGAAATGTTTTATAGGATTAATAACTAGAAAAACAGGAAGAATTAGAAACAAATAAGAAAAGATAAAAAATAAAAAGGAGTAAAATCAAGAGAAAGGAATAAGAAGAAAAATATCTAAACAATTTATAATCTTCTTTACAGCATTTAAAAACACAATTATTACCATTTCCACCTTCCTAAATTATATATCATGGTTCCTTTCTTCCCATAAACAGCCCTTTTTAATCAGTAAATCTAGAGATCATGAGTTTATTTTTGTCCATTTTTAGCTAAAATCCACAAACCATTTCGAGTCTTTTATAAAAGTAGTAGTTGTACCTTCCAGTGGTGGGATTTTCCATTTCCTAAGATCTCATATTTTTCTGTAATAACTGGCAAGGCTTTGAGTATAACAAACTGGTATATCACCAAAGAACTTTGACCCTTTGCAATCGTTAGGGATCAAGTATTAGGAATCTATTAAAAGTAATAGATATCCAAACATTAGTCAGGTTTGGTTTTTTTTTTTTTTCATTTAGCAAGACTACTTTGTATTTCCAGTTGCAGAATTTACTTATTATTTTAGTGTAGTTAAATTAACTTCAGCTTTCTTAATACTTTTTGTGCTCATTATTTCAGTTTATGGTTGCAACAGTCTTTCCAATCTAATTTCATTTTTATTTCAGATCACAGGTGATTTTAAAAAAATTAAGTTCATGATGCAATGAAAACTGAACATGCAACATTGTGTGCAATATACATAAAAAATCCAGGCAGAGCTTTAATTTTACTATCATCATCACTATCTAGTTTTTGTTATTGAAACCTGTGAGCATCCTTGCTGCAAACATTATGATTACATTTACTGGAGCCCTTGGTTATTTTTTAGCCTTTTCTACTTCTTAGGCAAACACATCTAGTTTTGATGACCGAACCTAGGAAGTGTATAGTTAATTCTGTTGACTGTATTATTATAATTTCAATAAGATAATCTCAGACCTTGATATGAACCTGACCTATTTTTATAATTCTCTGCATATTTATATATCTGATCTGTTTCCTTTGGCTATGCCAAACAGGAAACAGAAAGAACAAGCATTTAAATCAAGACATTCACAAGCCTATTCTTGGACTAATTCAAACTTGTAGTAAATACTGTAGGCACTAAATATACAATTCAAACCCATTCAATTTTGAAGCTTATGGATTAACATCAGCTATAATTTATTACATCTACCTGATTTACACAAATTCTGATTCTTTTTACACATTCCCCAAATTTATATTCCCCATTTATGCTTTCATGATGAACAGAAGGTTTTACAGAGAAAATCCAGAAAAATCTGATATGGTTCATTTAAAAAAATGGCTAACATCTTTGAGATATGAATAGAATTGCAAGTTCAAAGTATAATCATTTTGAGGATCTAATCTAGGTCACCTTTTCTTATTTAAAAATCTAATTATCCAAACATATGTTATTATTAATTGATTCTCTTAGCTTCTTGCTTTGTTTAAAGTGACTTTTTAATAAATGAGACTGAAATGGGGAAAGCTAAATACAACTATTTAAGCAAGACATTAAATACTTGCTTTTTCTTATGCACATGCATTAATAAGGCCAGAGGTGGTATTCAGCAGGTTCTGACAGTTCTGGAGAACCGGTAGCAGAAATTTTGAGTAGTTCAGAGTACCAGCAAATGTTCACCTGGAAAAGAGCTTATTAAATATTTATTCTGGTTTTCCACGTAACATACACCTGAAAGTAACTTCCAACAGAAATAAAGCAAACTATTTTAAAATAATGTTACAATCAATCATTAAGACTGCATTGTAAAATATACACTGTTCAAGTAAACCCTAGGCAACAGCATCTAGAACATCTCAGTTCACAGTCACAAAACTCAAAGACAGAATAATAACAGTTTGTTTTTATCTAGTAATTACTAATTACAACAAAATGCTCCTTAAGGCTCAGTCTAAAAAACAAAACATTTCTAAAATACATCATTCTGAAGTGAAGTCTACAACTATATGGTCTGTCTTGAAAAAAGTGTCTGTTTTCATGCTTGGACAATCAAATATAACCTTTTGGTGTATGTCTCCATCATGTTCTGTAATGGAATGTGTGGGTGACTTTGGGGGATGAGAAAAAAGAGATGCTATCTAGGGAATGATCAAATGAGGGAAGAGTCCATAGTCACTTAACAGTCAGAAAAAAAACTTAAGAAAGACCGGACCTAACTGATTAGGTAGTCAAAAGTGGTAGTGGAACTTTGTACCTTCAGATTTGCAAGGTTCTGTTAATTCAACCTTACAATAAAGTAGATTTTATGAAACATCTCATGTAATTTTGTTTCCTATCTGGCTTACCCTGGAGGTCTGACAACTCCATATTTAGGAGCACACAAGCAATTTTTTTGTAAAAGATAATATCATCAAAATAAAAAATTATCATTAAAAAGGGAACAGAAGTGTTCAGTGTGCTGTGTTATTTGGGAATACTGTGTGGGAATGACTGTAGGACACCTGAGGAAAATCCCAAAGGAGCTTTTTCAAGAGGCAACTGGACTTTCCTGTTTTTCTTTGAAGACATTTCGCTTCTCATCCAAGAAGCTTCCTCAGCCCTGACTGGTTGAAAAAACAGAAAGTCCAGTTGTCTCTTGAAAAAAAAAGCACTTTTGAGACAACCATGACCTGGATCATTAAGAATCTGAGGAAAAATCAAAGACTATCAATCTATATGTAAAAGATAACTCAATCCACAGAAAGAGAAGGGATTAGAAGCATTTCAGAACATACACTCTTCTAGTTTCTGGAAAATAAAAGGAGAGAATGAGAGAAATATTCAAAGGGCTAAGCAAATACAGCTCAGACTTCCCCATTTTCAAAGGTTGTTTTTAATTTGATGACATACAAGTTGAAAATTGTATTGGAGGCAATAGAGCTAGAAAAGGGATTGTTTGGCTAGAGTGAAAATGTATAACATGTATTAAGGCACATGAGGTCCAATCTGTTATGCCACCCATGATATTTCTAAGGAATATTGTGATTCCTGGTGGCTGCTTCTACATTTGGCTGCTTCTATATACTGCATTTCAGTACAAGTTGCTGTTCTGTCTTCCTCTTAGCAAAACTATATGAGCAGATTTCACTGGAGAAAGCAATTTTTGATAGGAAGGGTTATATGTAAAAGGAAGACAGGCCACCAAAGAACATGATGGATGGGCACCATCAAAGCTGACATACACCTGACATACACAGAAAAACTCAAAGAAGCAGTGTAAGATTGAGATGTGGAGAGTCCTGGTCCACTGAATCACCAAGAATCAGACAGAGCAGATATTACCACTATCATCACAATTGCTTGTCCAGGCAGCTCAGCAGGTCATAAATTGCACTCGCACGACTCATATGCATGAGGCAGAGCGACAAAACCCATATATACTGGTCGGATCCCATCCCTGGTAAAAATTATACATCCTATACGTGGTTCTGAAAGAGTTTTAAGTCGTTCATACTTTCCCTATTTTGTTTTTGTTTTTTAAAGGTTAATTTTATTTACTGCTAGTTCTTCTTAAAAATGTATTTACAGTTACTACAGAAGAAGAATTCTCCTTCCCAAAAATTGCTCCTGATGCAATCTGTCCTTTTTTTCTCAATCAAAAAAGGAAGAGAGAGAGCACATATATTTTAGAGAATCTGACAGGAAACAAAGCATCCTTTTTTTTCTCAAAAACTATGTTACTATTTTATTTTGTTTTGTTTCGTTTGTCAATTTCCTACAAGATAATAGGTATAAGTAAAAACATAGTTATGAATACATGGATACATATAAGAAAAATAAAAGAAAC
>BHFT01001967.1:0-29198 GCA_004320025.1 Laticauda laticaudata | reverse complement strand
CATCATTAAGTGAATCACTGAAGTTGTTAGTAAGATGGTTGTTAAGTGAATCTGGCTTCCCCATTGATTTGCTTTTCAGAAGGTCACGAAAGAAAATCACATGACCCTAGGATACTGTGACCGTCATAACTATGAGTCAGTTGCCAAGTGTTTAAATTTTGATCAGGTGACCATGAGGATGCTGCAATGGTCGGAAGTGTGAAAAATAGCCATAAGTCACTTTTTTCAGTGCCATTGTTACTTTGAATGGTCACTAAGTGAACTGTTGTAAGTTGGGGACTACTTCTTCTGCAGCCAATAGTAGAAAATGTGTGTCCGGCTACTGAATTCATGCAAGCCTCTTGTGATAGAACTATCAAAATACTAAATTTTTCTGTCTTGTTGCACTTGCTCACTCTATTAAATAGAATAGAGCCTCTGGGCATATGCAAAGAGCCTTGATCTTCTGAGACAGCTTTGAAATTCAAAGACAAAGGCCTTCAGGTAGACATTACCCAGTTGCTTGTCCTGCTTTCCTTGTTATTCAATGCATTGTTTCTAAATGGTTCTAATTCCAAAGTTGCATTATTCATCCATAAAAAAGAAATACATTTTCTCAGTGTCTGCCACAAATCTAGTCTTCTTTATTTTAAGAGAAAAGGAATTGCACCTGCAAAAATTCCCACTGCTGAATAATGAAAAACATAAACGAATCCATCTCCTTTGATCTGATTAACATAATTCAGCACACAGCACTGAGAAAACCCAAAATGGTAACCAGACAGCCAAGCAATTGCAATGCTGTGCAACATAAGTAATGAATCCATTAGTTCTAAATAGCATTATTGAGTTGCTGACCACTTTGACTAGAAATCAGTCCCATAGGAAATTAGTAGGACAACCGGTCCTAAAATTTGTAAAGAGAGAGAGAGAGAGAGAGAGATGTTTTTTCAAGTTTTTGCGCGTATTTATATGTATGGTATTCAGCTTTGTTCGGGTATTTTCCCACAACATTATAGTTGTGCTTTTAAAATATATATGTAAATAATGTAGGCCAGGGGTCAAGGGTGGGCTTCAAAAATGTTAGCAATGGCTTCTCTGCTTGGTTGCTGGGTGGCTGTGGCCATGGTGGGCATGGCCTAGTCAGCCTCCTGCACCAGGGCAGGGGGGTTGTTTTCGCCTTCCCTGGGCTCCGGAGGCTTTCCTCAAGCCGCGGGAGGGTGAAAATGACCTCCCCTAAAACAGGCCCATTTCCAGTCTTCCCGCACTTCCAGGAGGCCCGTTTTTTGTCCTTCCTGAGCCTCCACATGCACCCTGCACTTATCTGCATTTAGAACAGCCACATGGAGACTCCTGGGAGGGGAGGGGAGGGGTGGGCGNGGGAGGGGAGGGGAGGGGAGGGGAGGGGTGGGCGGGGCCAGCCAGGAGTGGGATTTGGGGGTTCTCCAAACTGTGCAGAATCTTAGCTAGGAATTCTCCCGAACCCCTGCGAACCTCCAGCCAGGGGGTTTGTGCCAGGGGCGTCCAACCTTAGCCACTTTAAGGCCTGCGGACTTCAGCTCCCAGAATCCTCCTGCCTCCTGATGTAGACAGTACTAAAGAGGAAACATTGGGTTTTTTCCTTTTAAAAGTGATTTATGCCTTCAAACACAAAGGAATCTGCATTTCTCCAATCAGACACAATCCTTTAGTCCTTTCTTGTTTTCTGAGTGTGGAGTAGAATGTTAAGACGGGGGAATCTCCATTTATGCTGGGGAGGTGAAGGGCCCTGTGCAAATGCAAAGGCATAAAGTATTCACTGTGATTGAAGCCAAAGGAGTTGGGTGATTTGGGTCAGTCACTCTGTCTCAGCCCTAGAAATGAGGCAAGGGTAAGCCACTTCTGCAAATCTTGCCCAAAAAACTACAGGGATTAAACCAGGCAATTGCCACTAATCAATAATTTTTATTTGTATGTGAATTTATTTTTCGTGTGATAGCACAGGAGAAAGGTGGAGACTAATAAGCTGTGTTCCTTAAGAAAAATTAGGATTACACTAATTTAAAATGTGTTGTTTTCTTTGAAACAAGTTCTTTATAGTCAAAAAGCACCAGTTTTCTAAGGAGCTGCTAATTTTGCAGAATGTTGCTCTTAAAAATGCTGCTTTCTTGACCCTCTCAGAATAAGAGGCTTCTTTTGTTCAGGACTCAAAACTGGAAACAGTGCCTTTTCTACAAGAATGTAAAAAGGCATCAGAAGTGCACGGCTAATGCAGTTTCTTGAAGGATTGTTCCTACTTATAAGCACAGTAGGATTCCTTTTATGCTTCATTCTTTGTAATTTTAGGAGAACAAGATATGTTATTTTTTGTGTTTATAAACCAATTCTTAATCCATTAAATTTTAAGGTGGTTTACAATGGAACTATTAAAATAATGCGCAAAACTAAAAAAAATAAGTGCCCTTTGCATAACATACAGGCAGACAAGTCCTAAGTGAGGAGCTGGGTTTTAAGAGGTGCTTAAAATGTTTATTTATATATTTATATCCCATCTTTATTTTTTGTATAGGTAAATTTTTGTATACATCACATAATCATAGGGATGCTGCCATGGTTGTTAAGTGTGAAAAACAGTCACAAGTCACTTTTCCAGTGCTGTTGTAATGTCAAATGGTTCCTAAATGAACTATAGTAAGTTGAGGACTATCTGTATTCAACTACCAAAATAACAGATAACATATTAACAGAGTTGGAAGTGACCTTGCAGGTCATCTAGTCAAAGCCCTATTGAAGTTCTCTGAGGATAGGAGCAGGAAATGGAGGAGCAAGGGCCAAACTTTCCTCTGGGATCTACTCCTCAATATATACATATGACTGTGATGAATGTGAAAGAAAGAAAGAAAGAAAGAAAGAAAGAAAGAAAGAAAGAAAGAAAGAAAGAAAGAAAGAAAGAAAGAAAATCACAGACTGGAAATGGAGAAGGTTATCGAAACAGGGGAAGTTGTTCATTGTTGTTGACTTAAGTGGCATTTAATATTCATATTGAATAAGAGAATTTATGTAGCAAAATTTGTTTACATCTACGTTATGAACACAAGTAGTACTTTTTTTTAACTAACCAGGTGTCTTTTAAATTAAGAATATTGGAAGCTGCCTTCTACTGAGTCCAGATCATTGTCCATCTATCCAAATACTATTAAGATTGACCTAGCAGGGTGCCTCCAAGTTTAGATTAGGATGTCCAACCTTGACAACTATAAGACCTATGATTATTCTGGCTGGGGAATTCTGGGAGTTGAAGTCCACAAATCTTAAAGTTGCCAAGATTGGACACTCCTAGTTCAGACCAAAGGGCTTTTCTCAGAATAGCCTTTGCCCCTGAGCAGTATCTCCTCCCAAAATATAGATTTTCTTTTTTGTGGGGGAGAAAGGCATTTTAAAATGTCATGAATTTGGTGAGACAGTGAGAAAAGTTGGCTTTTAAATCTTGTGGAGAGGTTGTGCCCTTGTGGTGAAATGATAAGAATAAAGTAAGGTCTACAGAAAGTACACAGGACAGGAAAATAAGAATACTATGGATAGATTCACTATAAAGTAAACACAAAGTCAACAGATAAAACGTATTCCTTGTCCTTGGTTTATTGCAGAGGTCTTCAAACTTGGCAACTTTAAGACTTGTGGACTTCAACTCCTATGCTGGAGCCAGCTTTGCTGGCTGAGCAATTATGGGAGTTGAAGTCCACAAGTCTTAAAAGTTGCCAAGTTTGGGGACCCCTGGTTTATTGGTAAGCCTTGATATGCACAGAAAGAACAGCTTTCTCCATCACCTTTTAAGAACTATTAATTTGGTCTTTGGAAATTATGTGAGATTTTAACAAACTTAGAATGTGCCAATTTGGGGGGGAAATCGCTCTCTATATACAGTAGTTAGATTCACACTTGATTTTTAAACATAGTCTGTTGAATAGCTTTAGAGTCCTGGTTTGTCTTTAATATCAAGCCATAAATCTTGGCTTGCTTGGCTTATGGGCCACAATGTGACAATGTGTTAAGACAAATCTAAGCAAACAATGTAATGACGTAGCAGGATATGTAAACCAACCGTTGTTTCCTACTACAAATATGTAGTTAGGAGTTCCATAGAGGAGGAAATACTTCAGGTTTGCAAGCTAACCAGGCCTATGCAGGCTGGGATCTATCTAGGTGTTGTATCCTTGAGGATGGCCTATTGTTTATGGGCTGAGCCTATCATTTTCATGCAGAAGAGCTCAGATTCACTTCTTGCCTCTTCCAGCTTCAAGCATCAGAGTAGAAGGCAATGCGAGAGATCCCTGCTTGAAACTTTGGAGATCTATGAATTATAAGAGCTTTTATTTTAACAATTTTAACAAATCTAGAGTGTGCCAAATTGGGGGGGAAATGGCTCCCGATATACAGTAGTTAGATTCATTTTTTAAGATTCACTCATTCTGTTAGATCTGTCATGTCCAAATTCTTGCATCTGTAGCATAAACAGTGCAGTACCTGACAAAATGTATCCTGGTTCTATGAGGCACCTTTCTACACTCTTACTATAACCATCTAAATGCATTTGGAAAGACTAGCCCAAACATGAATATTTTTTTAAAAACTATTAGCCAATTCTGTTAGTTTCCAAGTTATCCGTCGAAGAAGGGCCTCCCAGCAACTTGTTCAAGGCCCTTTGATAATTACCATGCCAACCCTTTCAGGCTCAAGAGAAGAGGCTTCCTCCTTGTTTTTGAAGCCAAGACGGGCCAGTCATAACAATATTTGGTTCTGCTCTGTTCCCAGAATCTGAGCTCATAACATTCTCAGCTCTCCGAAGGCCTGCACTACTGAAGACAAAGCAAATAAAATAAATAAAATTAATCTATCTGTTCCCAGGCAAAAACACAGAAGCAGTGATCGAGTTAAGGAAAACATCGTTTAGCCCAGGGGCCCCGTTTTTATTTTATTTTTATTTATTTTTTTTTGCCAATAGCACATTTTAGAATACCTTCAGAAGGAGCTGCAGGCACGGAGAGAAAATGGCTGCTGTAGGAAAGTTGCCAATTCAGAAGACAATGCATTCCAGACAAACTCCTGCAGTGTCAGTTCCCTGGGCTGTTACAAGCAAAGCCTTTTTTAAAAAAAAATAAGAATGGCCCTGGGCCCATAAGTGGTCCATGGACTTTCACAGAAACAGAAATGACTCACAATGCTAGAAAATAAATTTAACAAAATAAATTAGGGCAGAAGCCAGATGGATAGAAATGAAGAAGAAGGCAGGGCTGAATACTAGATCTCAGTATTCAGTATCTGGAGATCTCAGATTAAACTCAGTGTTTAGGCTGAAAATGTTACAAAGGAACTAAAAATGGAAAATCAAAAGAGGAAGAAGATAGAACAGTTTAAATTTGGAAAATTTAGGGCTCCGTTCTTTCATGACCAAGATTTTCCACACTGCCACATTTTTACTGTCTTCGGTTGTGAACCTACAAGATGAATGTTAATTTGAAAACATTAAAATGTTAAATTAATTTTAACATGTTATATGTAATGTTAAATGTTTTTAATCTTTTCATGGTCTTATCATTTTATGTTTTTATATTGCTGCAGGGCAGCCCACCAAGAGTCACTTGAGAGTAGAGCGGGCAGCATATAAATTTAATAAATAAGAATAAGAATGATAGGTTTGTAAGGCTATCAAACCATTCCTGTAAAAACATCATCCAAATCACAGAAATCCCAACGATTTCACAAGTGTCAAGAAGTTACCAGAAGTAGAAGTTGAGAACTAAAACATCTACCAGTATTGTTGAACTCACTCAGTGCCACAGGATCACAAATAGTCCTTGACTTACAATACTCCATTTAGTGACCATTCAAAGTTACAAAGGAACAACTGAAAACAGTGAGTTATGACCATTTTTCACACTTATTACTGTAGCAGTATCCCCATTGGCATGTGATCAAAATTCAGATGCTTGACAATTGATTCATATTCATATGCCCTACTTGTGTCCAACTACTTCTGAGGTTTTAATCATGTTTTCATCCAAATTAAATTAGTAAAAGAATGTAGTGATGATTGTAATTTCATGTCTATTTATTCAGCTGGGTCTAACATGGCATTCTAGATCCAACTCACCAATGTCACTTGAGTTAAATTATTGCTACTTTAGTTAAGAGGTAGTAAGTAAATATTTAAAAGGTAATATCTGCAGGCTTACAACTGAAGTGATTTTTAAAGAAGCCTACTCTTTCTGCTGAAGCCAGTGGAATCTGAAATGCTTTTCTTTGGCCTGATCTTGCCCCACCTATCTATTTCACTCTATGCACACGGTGGAAGACATTTATGGTTTTCTGAATGGCTTACTGGGCATGGCACAGTTGTGTGGGAGTGGCCAGTGGCAGAACATAAGCTTTCTATGTTGAAATGCAATTGCAATAGCACTTAAAATTATATACCGCTTTACAGTGCTTTATACAGTGCTTTATCTCTAAGAGGTTTACAAAAACAACTTTATCAGCCAATGTATCCAGGAACAACCAGGAATAACATTTGTCTGAAACTGAGTATCTGCTATTAGTCAGTACAGACAACCAATATAATTAGTTTCCTAATTTTCTCAGTAGGCCACACTTTCAGAATCCTCTTTAAAAGATTTCCTAATAAAAGATGATAATTATGACTGGCCACCACCAGCCTGGCTGATCTAGCTAATGAGTTCTTAGCCCTTCTTTATTTCTTCTCTCAGTCCACTCTAGGATAAGAGAAAACATAACTCTAAATCTTCCTGTCCAAAAATCAGAAATATAGACTATAGAAATATTGAAGCTTGTGCCAATTCTGTTCCAGTAGAAAATATTTATTTGCAATATTTAATAGAAAAACCACATTTCTGAAATTGATGAAGCCAAATTTTTTTCATATAAAAAGTTGATTGGGAAGGAAAAAGTAGGGAAACTCAGGGAAGGTAACAAATCATTCTTATATAGAATGCCAATTAAAATCTAGGCACTCAGCCCAGCTAAACTACCTACATATCTCCTTGAATAAAGTCTTGGATTTCAGCACACTTTCCTTTGAAGAGATAATGGTTATAGAGATAACTTTTGGACTTTGTACTTGGATGTTCAAAGGGAAGGCAAATGTTTTTTTCTCCTTCTCCCCTTGTTATTTTTTTCACCTGAACATTTATTCTCACGTTGTCAGGAAAGGGGGAGTTAAATAAAAAAAAGGCAGTCTTTGAAGAGACTGATTGGACAAAGCAAAATCAATAACAATGTCCATCTAAATACATTTGCTGGGTCTAGAATTATAAGGACCCTGTGTGCTTTTTTTTTAACCAATTCTCTTTTGTATGAATAGGATTATATGAACTGGAATAAAAGCTGAATTGCATCAATTGAAGCCTTTCATCACAGCGTCAATTTGTCAAATACTTTTTAGTGTCCTGCCCTATCTAAATTAGGGATCTGTACAAGGTGAAAGAGATGTGGGAGACAGTGAGAGTAAGTGATGGAACAGCAAATATTTTTAAAACTCCAGTTCCTGTTGTCTGTGTAAAACAACAAATCAGTCCACAGAAGTATTCAGAGGATCCTTCAGAAAATACAGCAAACTGAACCCTGCATAATCACAGTGAATAAAACCCAGGTATTTCTTTTTGAACATGGTAATATGAAAAGGACAGGTACATAAATATTGCAAAATACTTTTACAGGAGGAAAAGCAGGCAGAAAGAGAGAAATTACAACACCCTATGTTATATAATAATTTAAAAGCAGAACTTCTCATATTTTTAATATAATTAGGAGATCTCTCCAAGAGCTTCCATTGATAATAAACAGTACCCCTCAAAGATCCACCTCTGCATAAGTTCTGTACACAATACGAACTCCTCTTTTTTGAGACAACCTGGTCCAACTTTCTAATTATTTGACCAACTCTACAACCCATCACTTCCTGAAATTTGTTTGACTGGACAGAGAAAACAGATTTGTTCCATTCTCTATGAGACATGATGACAAATATTTGGCTGAGGCATAAACATGTATGAGTGGGATCCACAGAAGGATTAAACAGGACTTAGTTTGGTGTAGTGGTTAAGATGCTGGTCTAAAAATCAGAGAACTGTGAGTTCTAGTCCCGCTTTACCCATGAAAGTAGTTTGGGCCAGTCATTCTCTTTCAGCCCAACCTATGTATTAGGATTGTTGTTGCAGGGAAAATAGAAGAAGGAAGGAGTGGTATATATGTCCAGTGTCTTGATTTACTTAAGAAGTAATAAAGGCAGACCACCCAGAGTTGTTTGATAACAAGATGAGTGGATATAAATTTAATAAAGAAAAGTAATAAATAAAACAGCTAGGCCTTGATTCATACCCACAATTGAACCTCAAATCTGTTTCTAAGAGAGACAGTTGTTAAGTGACTTTAAGTGAGCAGATAGTAAGCTAGTAACACAGATGTAAGTTGAATCTGGTTTCCCTATTGACTTTGCTTGTCAGAAGGTCACAAAAGGTGATCACATGACCCTGGGACACAGCAACTCTTATATATATGAGCATCTGAATGGTCATGTGCAAAACAGTCAAAAGTCACTTTTTTGAGTGTTATTGTAACTTTAAACAGACTCTAAATGAGTGGTTGTAAATCAAGGGCAACCTGTAATAGATTCCAGATAACAGATGAACAGAGTTGGAAGGGACCTTGTAGGTCATCTAGTCCAAGCCTCCATCCAAGCAGGAGACCCTACCATAACAGTCCAATCTTTTCTTAAGGCCCTGTCACACTGCCCAACGGATGCAAAACGTTTGTAAAAAGGACACAGCGGACCGAGGAAAAATGTTCATCCGTTTTATCGCTCTCCAAAAGGGCAAAATTTGCAAAACAGAGCAGATAACACGGAAAGAAGGGACGGGAGAACGCAGACGCTATGGAAAGCAGATGCGAATGGAAGCATCCTTTCTGCATCTCTAGGCATCCTCTAGGACATCCTTAATATCCGATAGGTCCCCTCTACGAACGTTTTTCCTTTAAATGCTTTCTTTGCGTGCTCATTCACTTTACATCCTTTCTCCGTCCGGCGCTACTAATGCTGCGCGTCCTCCACGTCGTTCTGTTCCTCCCTGCGTCGTTACCGCTGGAGCGGATTTGGTTGCGCGGCATGGCGCAGCGGTGCCTAGGGATATTTTAGCGATGCAAAAGGATGACAACGATGCAAAAGATGTCCCCATATGCCAGGCGATGCAAACGGACGATTTTATACATCTTTCCGCTCAAAATTTTTTTTTTGGAAAAGCAAAAAAAAGCGCTCTAAAACCTTGTTGAGCAGATTGAAATGTCATATACGGAATGTGGACGCGATGGAGAAGCAAAACGGAGCGCAGTGAGTACAAATGAAGCTCACGTTCTTTAACCACATGGATGTAAGTGTTTTTCCTTTTATACATTTTCTTCTTCCTCCATTAGCCTGCAGTGTGCCAGGCTTTAAAGCCTTCATGATGAGCTCCACAAAGTCCAAAGGCCAACTTCTTCATTGGTTGATTGTTCTCCCTGTCAGAAAGTTTCTCCTTATTTCCAGGTTGAATCTCTCCTTGTTCATCTAGTGCAGCCTTCTGCTCCCCACATATTAAAAGCCTCAGAGACAAGGAGACCATCACTGATCTAGGTAGACTGCTCCATTGCTCACAGCTGTGCCCTCCAAACCTGGGTAAATTACCCCAGATTGGATAAAAGTTTTTTGGGGGAGGTAACAACACACAAACCCATTCCCAAACAAAAGAGGAACATTTAAATTAACTTAAATTATTTAACCTATGTTGAACAAAAGCAACTTTCTAATAAGCGTTTTGGAAGGACAAAGTTTGGGAAACAATGGCCAACAGTTCAGCCTACATTTCTTTTATTTTAATTTCAATGCATTGATTGTTGTCTGCTGTCACACTTGGCAGACTTTTTGATATCTGCAGATTGCTATTGTATCGCCTCTCACTCTTCTCTTTTGCAAACTCTATGGTTTGTTTAACTTGGTCCTCATAGGATTTCTTTCCAGATGCTCTGTTATCCCGAACTGACAAATTGTGCACAGCCCTAATTAATTTATCCTAATACATTTATGTATATTTAGATGTCACTTTCATAAGAGAACTGTGTTTTATGCAATGAAATTTCATTTTAATGTGTGGCGATTAGTGTACATTCAAAGTGACAACAAAGTTATTTTAAGTCTAAGTCTCTAAGCTAATAGCTCTGTTTTTCAAATGCTTGAGCCTTTTAATGTACCACACCCAGGTTTTGCAAGAACTGGCTACCAGTGCTGAAATAAAAACAAATTTCAGTCAGTAGAAAGCCAAAAAACAGAATGGAAATAATCGTGAATATACACTTAAACTCATCAGACTGGATTCATCCAAAATGTAGCTTTCACGAGTAGAAAGTTTTCTTTCATCTCTGAAAAGCTTTTGATGCAGTAGAAAAAATCCCTCCAGCAGAAAGGAAAAGGAAAGGATAGGAATATATTTTGCAAATTCTCCCTTCCTGAACAAAATAGTCACAAAGATAAAGCCTCCTTTGAGTTGCGCTCAGTGAAATATACTGTAACTGCCTTCTTCATGTGTGTGTGTTGGATGTTTTCTTGTCTACCCTACAGCTTTAGTAGTTCTTGCCCTTCCATTCAGCCCTAACCATGCTTTAGCTTGCTTAGCTGACTAGCCAAGCCAACATCAAGCCACCTGCTGCAATCTCCTGGCATTGTTAGACGCCTCCTCGAACCCCTGGCTCATAAATCTATGGAGATTCTCAGTCATCCAGGTCATGGTTGCCTCATTGGTGCTTTTTTCAAAAGGCAGCTGGACTTTCTTAGTGCTTTCTTGGAAGATGTTTCACTTCTCTGATGACCAGATGAAGCTTCTTGGAAGAGAAGTGAAATGTCCTCTAAGAAAAACACTAAGGAAGTCCAGCTGCCTTTTGCAAAAAGCACCTCTGAGACCCTAGTTCACATGTTTTTTGTAAGAGGATTTAACTGGATTTCCTTAGGTTTTTTTCCTTTGAAAACCTTTGGCTTCTCATCCAAGAATCTTCTTCAGTTCTAACAAAATGGGAGGGAAAGGGAGGATTTATATTGCCTTCCATATATTTGGAAGGATCTCCAAATATAAAACCTTCCATTCCTCATCAGTTAGAACTGAAGAAGCTTCTTGGATAAGAAGCGAAAGGTTTTTAAAGAAAACAAGAAGAAGAAAGTCTAGTTGTCTTTTGCAAAAGCACCTTTGGAACAACCATGACACGGGTTGTTGAGAATTTCCATAGTTCATATTTTTCTAAAATACAAGGAAGGGGAGGGTGGATTTAAAAAAAACAAAACTGTTCTGCTTTCCAGTGGCAACTGGATTTCTGTTTGCCCTCAACACTGTAGGGAACTTGGTGATTTTCTTGCATACATTTCATTACCTAAACTAGGTAGCATCATCAGTGCTGAGCTACAAATATTCTTAACCCTGAGCTACAAATATTCTCCTTTATTGGTAGGGAGCCCTCTTGTAAGTCTGACTGCAGAAGCCTCAATGTGATTTGAGCTGAGATATATTATATTTGCAACTGGATGAAAAGAGATTCCCCACACTTTAGTGTGATAAAGGATTTAACAGAACCACTTAATTGATTTACTACCTTCCAATGTCTTCTGTCATTATCTTTGTTGTTGTAGGGGATGGATAGCCCAAACAAATGCAAAGCAATTCATTCTGCATTTCAAATGCAAAAAATGTCATTGAAGGTTACTGACGCCAGTAGCTATTAGAAATATAATTGAACTGGGGTGTGGTAGTTCCTTCTCTCAAAGGAATATTTTTCAAAACAGGAAAAAAAAAACAATCCCAATATGCCAATTGAGAACCTGACTGCCTTTGATTGAACTTTCTTTGACCATAGTCTCTTACTGACTCCCATCAATTTTTTCAGGAATTCTAGAGTTCCACAGAACACAGCTTGGAAAACTTGGGGTCTGGATGACAATATTGGCAAATTCCAGACGTGATCCAGTGTGGTTAAAGTATTGGTATGGCATAGGGGAGATCCAGATTGAAATTCACCCTCAGCTATGGAAGTTCACCAAATAATTTAGGGCAGGGGTGGGCAACAATGGCCCTTTTTTGACCTAGGGAATGTCAACTCCCAGAATTCCTGAGCCAGCATGGGAGTTGAAGTCCACAGGTTGTAAAAGGGCCATAGTAAAGGGTCAGTCACTCTCTGATAGCCCAGACTAACTCATAGGATTCCCAGAGTGAGGAAAATCAGGAGAAGGCAGCTCTATGCATGTCATATTTTCTGCAACAGCTTTTGCAAATGTTCTAGAATCTAAAATTTTGTTCAAGCATGCAATATGGAATTAGCTTATTTTGATAGATTTGGTTTTGTTTGAAATTCTCTTGGTGTGGAACTGTCTCTTTTCTCAATTGCCTTCTTTTTTTTTTTTTTTACTTTTATCTCGTGCCTTTTTAGGTNTTTTTTTTTTTTTTTACTTTTATCTCGTGCCTTTTTAGGTCTGGAAATCAGTTACTATTCAGTCTGTAGTTTGAAGACACATGGAGATTTACTTTCATGCCAGGTACCCCTCCTTTTTTCCAAGGCTTTGGGCAAGATCTAAAAATCATCTCTTTTCCTGTTTTGTTTTTCTCAGAGGCAGACTGAGGGAATAGGTCCTTGGCTAAAGAGTTAAGAACTTCTCAGCTGGGGAGCCTAAACTAGTGGGATTAAGAGATTCTACTTGCGTGGATGCAAAATGCTGCAATTTATTTAGACTGAACAAATCTTGAAAGTTCTACCTAAAGTTATCTCCTCTCTTCACTCGGTAGGAATGTAAGACACAACACAAATCCTTTCCTTTTGATAATATAGAGGGGGAAAGGTTGTCTCCATCCTCTGATATTCAAAGAAAGAAGATGCAACAAAGTGTTGCAATATGCAAAATGTGTTTATTTTTTCCTTCCTTCCTTCCTTCCTTTCACATAAAGAATTGCTGTAAATTTGAGGATTCTCTCAAACTTAGTGGCTAAGGAACCAGGCTAGAAACCAGGAGACTGCAAATTCTAATCCTGCTTTAGGCATGAAAAGCTGACTGGGTAACTTTGGGCCAGTCATGCTCTCTCTCTCAACTGAATCAACCTCACAGGATTGTTGTTGTGAGGAAAATAGGAAGAGGAAGGAGTATTAAGTATGTTTATCACTTTAAGTTTATAAAAATAAAGAAGGTAGGATAAAAAATAAATAAAATCCCCCCTCTGTTTAGATGTGTTGTTTCGTTGAGAAATACCGTAGCTTTGGTTTGAACAGCTATTTCACCATTTTTATACCATTCATAAAATTCTGGGAGATTCAGGAGGGATTAGAACTGGGTTATGCATGGGCAGTGGTTTTTCCGTGGGAGATGTGAAATATCCTGTTGATGCTTCTTGCCTTCTTATTTCTTCATCTTCTAAATGTATAACATCTCCCCAAGTTTGTATTGGCTGATGGTTTCTCTCAACTGTACAGAATGCAGAGAGGAGGTCATCGCTGAGTCCAACTCTGAGCACACCTGAAATATTAACAAAGAATTTCAGTTTTAATCAGCCTCATGCTTGGCCTGGCTAAGCAATTATGGTGGTTGTACTCAAAATATCTGGAGAACAATCAAGTGGCCATCCTACAGCTTGAAAACCAATCAGGTCTATTTTCCCCTAACATTGCTTTAGGACTAGTCTTCAGTTTATAGTCCTTCCAGATATATTAGAATTCTTTCTAACCTAGCAAAAAATACCCAGTGGTCATAATAACTGAATTTTGTAATCTAACCCCTGTAGGCCTTCGTTGGCCTGCTAAGTCATCTGGTAGGCAAAATTTAGAAGATCTGTGTCTCCTTATGCTAACCAAGTTGTTCCAGGAAGGGGGGGGGAAGAACCACCTGGAGAAATTCTGTACAACATGACCTTCTTAAAAACAGAGGTGTGTGGCAATACTCTGGACTGTACAATAAAGTTCTTCAAAAGAGAGATTCATCTTCTCTTACTTCATCTATTATATGCTTTCCTCTGCAAATTACAGGCTACTTTACCTCACAGGGACTAGTTAGCATTCTCAACTTCCTTGCTGGTCTCCATCTCTGTCTATCAGTTCTTCAAGATCCAAAAAATAAGAGAAATATTTCCACATTAATTGGCTTCGCGGTTACATAAATCACATTGAATAACATTTTTAGTTTCTTGGCTCTAACTGACCACGGTCTCTAAATCTTCGGTTGCAATTGATTGTTTCTTGCTTTCAGTCAAGTGGTCAATCTTATTCTTTTTGTCAAAAAGAGAGATCAAATTTATCTGTACCTGAACAGCAAATAAAACAAGCATAGCTGATCCAGCTGTATTGGGCAGGGTTCAGTAATATATCTTAAGGTTGAATAAGTGCTCTGATGTGCGCACTTATTTTTTCCCCAAACTTTTTAGGATTCTGGAATAAGATGTTAAGAAGAACTTCCACCACCAGAATTGCAAATGGTTGGTTATAAAATATGCTGTTTTTTTCAAGGAGTAGTCTTTTATTTTTGGAGAGGGAGAGGGAGAAAGAGAGAGAGAGACACAGAGAGAGAGAGAGAGGGAAAGAGAGAGAGTGGGAAAGAGAGAGAGAGAGAGATGTTATGATGTTAGCACATATGCATATAGTAAAGAAGTGGTTAATGTTACTCATGTTTTACAAAGCTGCACTTTGTAATAAGAACATGTTTCCATTACAGACGTTATTCATAGTGTGGTTATGATCACACATCCAGCACTGAAGTGTTGCAGTCCATCCTGTGACTAAACTCTCAATCACATTTGGGCACTGTTTACAAGAAAGAATTAAGCAATCAACATTTAAATGTCTACGGAGATTTTCAGTCATCCAGGTCATGATTGTCCCAAAGGTGCTTTTTCAAGAGGCAACTAGACTTTGTGGTTTTTCTTTGAAGACACTTCTTATCCAAGAGAGCTTCTTGCATGAGAAGCAAAATGTCTTCAAAGAAAAACCACAAAGTCCAGTTGCCTCTTGAAAAAGCACCTTTGGGACAATCAACATTTAAACTGGGAAAAAAAGAAAGGAAATATAAGAAGGGGAACGATGCACAGTTGTCAAAGCAGTGCCGAAGCATCTTGAGGGTTAAAACTGAAATCATATGTCTGCACAGTAGCCCTAACCTAAGAACATGATTATCTGAAGTCTCCTCCTCTTGTTGCTATGAGTCCGCCGCCATCTGGCGGCCTATCTCAACTCCTCACGCAGGAATGCATCGCACCCACTCCTGAAAATCTGGACTGTTCTGCTTCAGAATATAGCAGCACAGCAGAGGTCCTAGATTTATTGCCCTGCTTCGAAAAGCCAATTTGATACATTTAAACTTTCCCACATGGTAATCTTACTTTTGAGATAAATGTTTGTCTTATGGCTCCCCCACACGCAAGAGATGAGGTACTGCCTGCATCAGACCAACCAGGAAAAGAAGAAGAAGAAGGAGAAGGAGAAAAAGGAAATGAGAGGAGGCAAGGTAGAGTATGGAGGGAGAGGAGGAGGAGTAACGGAGACTCCAGGAGAGGACGGAAGACTTGGTTTCTTTGGATGTAATCAGAAAAATTAAATAGGAGGAGGAGGAGGAGGAGGAGGAGGAGAAAGAAGAAATTTTTTATCATTGTACAAGTACAAGGAAACTGTGGATGCACCCCAGCAACTGCTTGCCATACAATAAAACCAAAGCACTTAAAAATGAAGATAAGAAAAACAGCGTACCCAATTAAATCTAATTAAAATAATTAAAGTTCCAATTAAAGTTATTTTGAATGGAAATAAGAGAGGCACATGGGAACAGAGGATTCCCTTCTCTGCATCACGTCAAATCATGTGCAGGCAGTCCTTGCGTTACAACCATAGTTAGGGCCAGAAATTTCTGCCTGTTAAGTGAGTCACACCAAATATTATGACCTTTTTTTTGCCAGGGTTAAGCAAATCATTGCAGTTGTTATGTGAATCACGTAGTGACTAAGCAAATCTAAGTTCTCCCATTTCTTGACTTTTCTTGTTGGAAGCTGGTGATCACATGATCCTAGGGTTGACTTAGAACTTTGAATAACTTTATTGTCATTTTGGATGTACATTAATCGGCATACATTAAAATGAAATTTTGTTGCATACAGCTCTCAAAAGGTCTCCACCTCTAATATACACTACATAAACATGACAAAATAAATAAATACAAAATTATGCATATACTTACATATATTATATGACTCAGAGATGTTGCAACCATCATCAATATATGCCAGTTTGCCAAGTCCCCAAATTTTGATTGCATAACTGTGGTTTTAAGTGCAAGGATTGGTCATTTCAGTGCCATTGTAACTTCAAAGGCTTGTTAAACAAATGTTTATAAGCATGTATTCATGCTACCCAGAGATAGAATGTACTATGAAATAGAAGACTTGTAGCTATTTCTCTGAGTAAATTATAGAAAGAAGATGGATCTTTCCCATTTTTTGAGGGCAGACTGAAAAATTCAAGGTTCGTATTCTCCTACCCCAAAGGTAGGCAATATGTTCCCCTTCCAGATGTTGTAAATTCAAGCCCCATTACTGAACAACATATGGAAGACACAGGATGATTGTCCCTGACTTAGTGCTGGAATCCCTGGGTATCATCAAACTGATCAGCCTTTGTATTCCTTGATGGCAAACTTTTCAAGAGGCCTCTGTAGATATATCTTCAACAGAATGGATTTACAGCTGCTTAAAAGGGGATTGTCTTTTATCAAATGCCCTTGGAAGAAAAAAGAAGCTGTCATTTGTTAATTTCTCCCTATAAAACTCTTTTTGAAGACAGAAACACAAGCTGGGTTTGGGACTGTACAAGAATTGATTGTTCTGGAAATGGCAAATCAACATGTTTAATTTCAAATTAAAAGGAACATTCCTAGAAAGTTATTAAACCGGAATAACAATTATGCTTTGGGCAAGGAGTCTTTTTCTTTGCCCCTTTTACTGTGTTAGTTTGATGAGTGTTTAGGACACCTACAGCTTTGGTTTATTAAATCCATGTTACTATGAACTATCTCAATTATAGCACAGTAGCAATTTTTAATTGTGATTTTCCAATTGTAAATTTAAAGTTAACATGAGCAAGAATTGACTCACCAGTTATCTAATACAAATTGTTCTGGTTTTTAAAACTTACTCTTTTCTGTAAAATCTCAAGTTACGTTGGAAACCCTGATGAAAGATTCCACATTCAATATTCTGTGTCCCAGTTTTTCACTCTACATTTGACTGAATGGTTTGGACTGTATTTCATTGTTCTCGTCTTGTTCTGGCATATAATAGAGGCTAAAAATGGAACTTTCTCTAGCATGACCCACTATTTCATGCAAAGTTAAACCTTTTTTTCCCTCTGTTAAATGAAATGAGCAATTCTTATTTTGAAAAGAGATAGAATTATCCTTTGTCCAATCTTATACCTTTTTCTTTCTTCCTTAAAGAGCGATCCACGAAACTTTGATGTTCCTTTCAATGCATGCACCCTTTTAGATGATAGGTGTTACGCTTATGGACAAGTCTAGGACAGACTACAAAAAGTCCTTGACTTTCATGTAGTTCATTTAGTGACCGTTTGAAGTTGCAACAGTATTGAAAAAAGTGACTATTTTTCACACTTGTGACCTTTGTAGCAGAGCCCCATAATCATGTGATCAAAAATTCAGATGCCTGACAACAGGTTCACACTTATGACCATCGCTGTGTCCCAAGGTCCTGTGATAAACTTTTGCAACCTTTTGATCAGCAAAGTCAATGGGGAAGCAAGGTTCACTTAACAACCGGGTTACTAACTTATCAACTGCAGAGATTCGCTTAACTACTGTGGCCAGGAAAAGTGGTAAAATGAGACAAAACTCCCTTAGTAAATGTCACACTTAACAACAGAAATTTTGGGATCAATTGTGGTTGTAAGTCAAGGACTTCCTGTATATTTTCAGAACTTTATGCACTTACATTAATAAATATATAGGCTGGCTCTGGGTAGCTAACAAACCCCAACCTGAATTAAAACAAGAAGAACTAAAATGTTTAAATATAGATGTGTGGTTGTTTGCGTTATTTATTTATTTATTTATTTATTTATTTATTTATTTATTTATTTATTTATTTATTTATNTAATTTATATTGCCACCTATTCACCCATGGTGACTTGAGGTGGCTTACACAATGTAAAACCATATTTAAAACAAAAAATAAAAATAAAAAACAATAAAAACTAACAAAAAGAATCAAATAAATTAATAAAGTATAGATAGAACAAAATTGGGGGGGGGAAATGTTTATTTACATTATCTCTATTTTAAGCTGAACGATAAGACTGGGCTTATTTGTTGAACAGAGACAATATCCTTTATCATAGTTCATGACTGAGGCCAAGAGATAAAATTAATATCCCTTTCTTCCTCCTTATGTATGACTGTATCAAGTGACTGTAATCTGAACTTGCAAGACTAACCAATTACCACTGAATTGATAACTACAAAGGGGCTGAATGTAAAACAAAGCATACTCTCAGTCTCCCTGACCTTTCTGATGGGAAGATGAAGATAAGGAAAGACATCATTAGTATAAAGGGAGAGCCAAGCTAATCAAATGATTGGGAGAAAAACAGATACATTATAAAGATAACAAGCACCCACTAATTTTTGCATCACAGTCTGGTACAGCTGCCCAAAATTGCTTAAGCTCATCTTGACCTTTTTACAGGGTAAACCTACCTTCCAACCAGATTAGAAGTCTTGATGAACTCAGAACCTGGATTGTGTTATTGTTAACTGATTTTTTTTAATGTGACCAAGTCTTCACGCACATGATTGTTTTAAAGCAGACCTGCCCAAATCCCAAATAATAATTCTCTAAATCCTGTGACAAAAAGGCCTGCAAAGTAAATATGAATTGCAGTCCATTATATAAACTGTTTCCCAAGCATGGGAAGCAGTCACATATGAATTTCAATTCATTAATTTTAATTATGTTCAGAATCACATGGAGTAGTTATCTGACCTGGAGAACAATCTTGGGTGTCCCTGGAATGAGGCAGATGTGGGAATAAAGCTTTGTGTTACCCCCTTTCTGAATTTCGGGCTGGGAGGAGAGAATATTTATTTATTTATCTGATTTGTCAATCACTTACAAAATAATAGGTATAAGTATTAACATGAATAAGAATACAGAAAATAGGTATTTTCTGGGGACAATAGGACAGGGATGGGAGGCACGATGGTGCACCTCCTTTTTTTATTTTCATTTTGTCAAGCGATTTTAAGATAACAGGTATAAGTATAAACATAGTTATGAATACATGAAATGGATACATATAAGAAAAGAAAGCAGTACGACAGGGATGGTAGCCACATTGATGCACTTATGCATGCCCCCCTACAGGCCTCTTAGGAAAGGGGTGAGGTCAAAAGTAGATAGTCTAAGGTGAAATTTTTGGGGGTTTGGGGAAGAAACCAGAGTCAAGTAGAGTATTCCAGACATTGACCCCTCTGTTTGCTAAGTCGTATTTCCTGCAATCAATTTGGTGCGGTTAACCTTGAGTTTGTGTCTATTGTTTGCTTCTTGTGTTGTTGTTGTGGTTCAAGCTGAAGTATTCATTGACAGGTAGGAACATTGCAATCTATGATTTTATATACCATAGCAGAAAACCAGGAGACGACAGTTGTCTGCCGACCAGCTATCCGCAAGGACGATAAATCCTTTCTTTCCCCCACTATCCTGTCAGAGCTGAAGAAGCTTCTTGGATGAGAAGCGAAATGTCTTCAAAAAAAAAAGGGGGAGGGCGGGAAACAAGAAGTCCAGCTGCCTCCTGAAAGCAGCTTGGGGGACACGAGCTGTGTGTTTTCCCTCTTTGTCCGCTAGAGCAGGGGTCTCCAACCTTGGCAACTTTAAGCTTATGGACTTCAACTCCCAGAATTCCTCAGCCAGCTTAGCTGGCTGAGGAATTCTGGGAGTTGAAGTCCATATACCTTAAGAGTTCCAAGGTTGGAGACCCCCTGCTCTAGAGGGGCGGAAAGAGCCGGGATCGTAACCCTTGCGCTGTAGCTGGAGTCGATTCCACTGGAGCATTGAATTGCGCAACGGGGGATCCCCTTTGAAGTGGGTGGCTTTGAGGAGGTATTGCCTCGCCCTCCCGAGATCCCAGGGGCCAGGCCATCCAGCAATCCCATTAACTTCGACTGGGCCAAAGCCTTTACGTTGCAAGCGGCTTGCGCTATAACTGGCAAGCCACGTGGAATCGCTGCTCAGCCTGTGCTTCATCGCTGCCTCCCCCTGAGGTGGCATTTTCCCTCCTTTCTCCGAGCCAGCCCGCGGGTCATTTATGAATTAATTATTTTATTTTTATTTATTTTTATTTTTTAATTTGGTGTGGCCTTTGATCCGCTTTGTAAAAACATTAGCGGCTGCTCGGCCAGTTGCGNTGATCCGCTTTGTAAAAACATTTGCGGCTGCTCGGCCAGTTGCGGGGTGAGGCGGGGAAGGGGAGAAGCGAGGAGTCAAGACTGAGGCGTCGGACCCGATCAGCGAGGGACTGGCCTTCGCGCTCACAAGGAGGTCGATTTGTCACCGCCAAATCGGATCAACTCAATCTGACGCCTGCCGTTGCAGATAGCTGACCGAAAGGCCAGTTGCTTCAAGAGCCCCTGAGGGGAATGGTTAAAAGGCGGGAGAACGCAAAGACTTTCTGGTGACTCCAGGAATGTCTTCAGAACATGTTCAAAAAGTTGATTCCGGCCTGGCTGCCTTGTTGATTTATTTAATTTTTTAAAAAAAACACCACACACACACTGCTGGAGACCCTTGAGTTTAAAAGCTTTCAGACTCGTGGACTTCAACTCCCAGAATTCTTCCTCCGGTCATGTTAGCTCAGGAATTCTGGGAGTTGAAGTCCACGAGTCTTAAACGTGCCAAATCTGAAGACCCTTGTACTAGAACAACACCTCGATGGGAGTACAGTAAAAACCTTTTCTTCCTAGCTGACATTAAGTAAGGAACATCGAATGAATACATCTCTATGAGGGAGGGCAGACAGAGGTTTTTAGCAATCTTGTGCAATGACTTCACTTCTCAGTAATGTTGCAAGTTTTTAACCACCCAACAATATATACAGTTCTGGATATCTCACGTCATCCCTGACCCAATATATGACATGTTCAGGCTGCATTGAAATAAGGCAGGCAATGAGTAAAAATACCCATGAAAACCCATGGTTTAAATCAGGGGTCTTCAAACTTGACAGCTTTAAGACTTGTGGACTTCAACTCCCAGAATTCCTCCTCCAGTCATGTTAGCTCAGGAATTCTGGGAATTGAAGTCCACAAGTCTTAAATGTGGCAACTTTGAAGACCCATGGTTTCAAAGGAATGGCAAATTTGGTGCAATCCTCAGTTCTCGGTTTCCCCAAGTTGGTGCCAGTGTCAAGAGCTGCAAAGGTTTTCTGAATCGCTTTGCCGGCATCCCGTGAATAGCAGGAAGCTTTGAAGCCTGGAGGCGGTAGCTCTTCCTTTGATTATTAGACTGGCAATCAACGAGAACTGAATTTCAGTTCAGTTGAAATTATGCTCTGAAATAGCTAAGGAGGGCACCCTAATGGAGAATCTGAGCAAATTTTCAGCTTAAATATTTCATCCTAAAATTGGACTGGGCCCCAGTCAAGGCACAGGACTGAGAAGGAGCAGTGGTGAGTGTGCTTGGGCGCATGCGGACAAGATTTGTACAATAAGTTCCAAGAAAAATAAATCAAAAGAATCACAAGCAGGGAAAGTATTACAATGCATGGGAAAAAAATCATATATGCACTGCAATCTGTGCGTTGAACATCGCAATACAATCCCAGCTGTGAATCAGGAGGAACCACAGGGCTGCTGAGGGCAAATGCCTGGCCTTAAGAGGATGGGGGACTTCCATCAAAGACAGCAACTGCCCCAAATGAGCCCCCAGAGGGCAAAAGCCTCTCTGAGTCACTTGACAAGTGAGATGGACATAAATATAAATTTAATGAGAATAAATGTATATAAATAATAAAAGGATGAATGATTGGGATGCCTTGCACCCTTTCCCATTCATAAGCCCATGGGCTGCTGGGAAATCAAAAATTTTCTGCAGAAATTACAAAGGGGCTTCCTGGGAAATGGCCAAGGGAAGTGGCAAATCATGCTTCTTAACTGTCTGACATCATGAAACATTCCGTCTTATGTGCATGGGGAATGAGAGAATGGAATGGAATGGAATAGAGTAGAATAGAATAGAATAGAATAGAATAGAATTATTATTGGCCAAGTGTGATTGGACACACAAGGAATTTGTCTTGGTGCAAATACTCTCAGTGTACATAAAAGAAAAGATACATTCGTCAAGAGTCAAGAATCATCATGTATAACAAATGATAGTCATAGGGTACAATAAGCAATCAAATCATACTAGGAAACAGTCAATAAAAATCATTAGGATACAAGAAGGACATTGGAAGATGTTGTGAATAAAGTCCCAAGGATTTAATGGGAACCCTCAAAAAGTGAAGAAAGAAGGAACTATTGGTTAACACCTTGACTTTTAAAACTTGATTTTGGAACTTCTTTAATTGGACCTCCTGCAGATAGAAGAAAATATTAATAGTCCATTTGACTGAACTGGATAGGAAAATAAAGGGATGCTGTACTGAAGAATGATTTGAAATAATGGGGGGAAAGTGAGAAAATATAGAGAAATGTCCATGGAGATTCTCAGTCAACCAGATCATAGGTTTCCTGCAAGAGGAAGATGATGCATCCTGCAAGATATATGAAGATGATCCTTACCTTTCAATATAATTTGATTTGGGGAAATGTAAATCCTACTTCTATTATGAAATGGTTTGAAGGACCACTGTGTTATTAAACAGAGCTGGTGGGGATGGAGGTGGTTGAATGGTGGTGGCTTGGCTGTTCTTCATGTCTACTCAAAAACAAACCAACAAACTGTTCCTCCTTGGACTCAACAGGGCAACTCAACTGCCTCTTTTGGACATAAAACAGCATAGACTTATAGAGCTCTAGCTCTAAAGAGACAATGGATTTGAATGCAATTTTTTAAAGGTCAGATTTGGAAATCTGCTAATAGATAAGAAATGTCCCAAAGCATCACTGGCTTGAGAAGTCTTCCTTCAACAACAACAATAACAACAACAACAATCTAATTGGTGAATTCTGTGAATGGTTTATTTGTTTTTCCCTTCTCGATCTCCTTTTCAAGAGACCCATCAAATAAGTCTTCAAGAGTAAGCAGATTGGTGTCCTCTGGAGTCTAGACTATAAAAATACTAAGCTTGAAAGTCAAGAAGAAAAGCGATGGCTTTTCAGAGGCCAAGATCCCCGAAGTGGGCTGTCAACTTTTTGGCGACGCAAAATGTCTGTCCTTGCTGTCCGCTGCTGTCCGTGGTGCTGAAGTAGCCAGCGAGAGGTGAGCCGAAGTCTTTTGAGTTGTCAAGAGAGCAAAAATACAGCAAGGAGTTAAATAGTTAATAACAGGATAGTCGGGCTCCTTGAAATCAACGCTCTATTTGTTGCTATAGTAACATACATTATGTACTATGCTGCCCAATAAGACTTACTTTTAACGAAGAATTACCCTTTTAAAAAACTACATAAGCCTAACCAAAAATCACACAAGAACAAATACTTCAAAGATACAAAGAGATAAAACATAAAAATACAGAGAGAAAAACACTGTGAATGAAATATTCAGAAGATATTCATGGTCTCCTCTTCCCTACAATATTCCCCAACTGCTAATCGCTACTTAAATATTTATGCTTTGCACGGAATGTTAAATATTGGAGACTGTTCCTTATATCTATTTAAGTCATTTCATGTTCTTTTTAATGAGTCTTTTTAGAATTTGCCAAGAAACCATATCCCAAGTGCTTACATTTGCCTTGCTGTGCAGTATGAAACCCTAAGAAAGCCCTTCCTGCTTAAATTTAAACTTCTGTTACAAATATGTTGTAAATCTTTAACCTTGTTTAAATTTAAAGTACAAGATGCATTAACATGGCAGAAAAGTCACCTTAAATTTATTTATTTATTTATTTGAAACATTTACAGAGCCGCCCATCTCCTATCAAATTCTGGGCAGTTCCCAATCAAAACTGGGGTCAAAACACAGTAATAAATACCTCCTCCAGGGTTTACATTGGATGGGGTGGGGAGCCCTTGGATGCAGAGAGTTGAGTAAACAAATTCTTAGGTAATGCCTGAAAAGAATAAATTATTATTATTTTGCTGCCGTTCAGCAACTCTGGAAAACAAAAGAAAAAATGCATTTCTGCCACTCTTATCTAACGGCTCTCACTATTATTTCTCTGACCACTGCAATTGGGAGAGTCAGTCTCAGGGTGAAACCTTCCTCATCCTCTCTCATTTGGATGATATGTTCGAAAATGGTAAGAAAAGGACTCTTCCTTCCTGAAATGAATGTCCTGAATTCTCCATCTACCAGTAAGTTACACTGTTGCAGGGAAAGGCTTAAGCCAGTGGCGGTTAACCTTTTTCAGCTCCCATGCTAATAATTCTGCCAACAGTGCGTACTGCCCCCCCCCACACCCCCTGCACATGTGTGCATGACCCCCTCGCACCCCATGCATCAGTGCATGCATGCGTGCTTCCCCCCTCACATGCCACATGTCTCTGCACATGCGTGTGCAAAAAAAAGCTGGAGACTGAATGGTAGAAATAATGACTAGTGCTCTCTCCAAGAAAATGTTGGTGGCGCAAGCCACACCTGTCCTAGGTCCAGAGAGGGCAAGCAGAGAAAGCAGATTATCCCTTGACTTATTTGTGACTGTAGGTAGTCCTCGGCGTATGACGAGAATTGAGCTCAGAATTTCTGTTGCTGAGGAAGACATTTGTGAAGTGATTTTTGCCCTGTTTTACAACCTTTCTTGCCACCGTTGATAAGTGAACCACTGCAGTTGTTAAGTTAGTAACACTGTTGTTAAGTGCCTCAGGATTCCCCATTGACTTTCCTTACAGAAGATCTGATCACATCACCCCAAGACACTGCAACCATCCAAAAGATGAACCAGTTGCCTCTTCTGGCCCAAACCTTGTTCCAAGGAAACAAATACGAAACAGGGAACAGCAAAACCTTTTAATGATTCTTTACGAATTCTGTTCCTTCACGGTTAAAAGGCTGTTTCAAATTAATTATCTCTGATAAGAATGAACCTTGCCAAGATGGTGCAAGGCTGCCAAGAACATTAGATAAAGTTACCAAGAAATACTTCAAACACAAAGAGTCTCCAAACTTCAACCAAGATATTCTGAACACCCACCAGGTTTGAGTGTAAAAACTTCTTTGCTTCCTGCAAAGAACTCCAGTTTCTCAGCTGGCTTTTATCTCTTAAGGGAGGGGCCATTACCTTGCAGCCTTACTCCTGAGTCTGCTGCAGCTTCTCTTTCCTTTGAGCAGCCCTGCGTATATACATGCGTGCTGGGCGCAGGCTCGTCGGGGACTTCTTCATCACTGCTGCCAGCCTCCACAATCTCCGAAGGCAGCATTTCACTCCCTGATGGTCCTGGCCCCATCCCTACATCCCACACAGGCCCCTCATCTGAGTCCTCGCTCTCCAAGACCTCAGCTGTCCACACCAGCTGCTGGTGAACCACAACATTGCCAAGCATCTGAATGTGGATCACATGACTAAGAGGATGTTGCAACATTTGTAGGTGTGAAACATGGTCATAGGTAAACCAGAATATTTCCTTTTGGGACTAATGGAAAAAGAACTGGAGAAAAAAATTGGAACTTTGTTACTATACATCAGGAGTGTCAAACTCAAGGCCTGGGGGCCAAATCCTGGATTTAGATCTAGTAATTAGATCTAGCTCAGGGAGCACTCTAGAAACAGTGAAGGACCGACCCATGGTACTTCTGCCAGTGAAAATGGACTCCCAAGCTCTGTTTTCAGCTGCCATGGCTCCTGCAACCTTCTGACAGTGAAAATAGCCAGTGGTGGGATTCACATTTTTTTCCTCCCAGTTCTGTGGTTGTGGCTTGGTGGGCGTGGCAGGAGAAGGATACTGTAAAACCTCCAGTCAGAGGTGGGATTTGCCGGTTCTGCGAGCTACTCGAAATTTCCCCTACCGGTTCTCCAGAACTGGTCAGAACCTGCTGAATGCCACCTCTGAAAATGGCCCTCCCGAATGTCGTTTTCACTGGCAGAGTGTTACAGGAGCCTGTGGCAGCCAAAAATGGAGCTTGGGAGCCCGTTTTTGCTGGCAGAGTGCCCCCGACATGAGTGATGTTGAGCTGGCCACGCCCACCTCAGCCATTGCACCCCCACCCCGAGGTCAAACACAACCTGATGTGGCCCTCAATGTAATCGAGTTTGACACCCCTGCTATACATGTTGACAGCCAGCAAGAACTGTATGCGCAAAAAAGGGAAAGCACTTCGCTACCTACCATGAGAATGGTTGCACGAAGTTGATGGAGTTGATTTGAAATGGCAAAACTGACCACTCTGATGAAGAGAAAAACACAAGTACTTTTCTTTCCCCTTCTGACTTCCTGCTTTGATGTGGAAAAGAACGTAAATTTTGACTTTGGGTTTTATAGATTAGATTTTATAGAAAATGACTTGTTTAATTATTATGAAAAAAACAAAAAGCTGTGATTTTGATGCTAATATGCCTTATTTTACTTGCAACAGAGGTGAATAGAAGTGAATGCTTCTTTTCTTTTCTTTTCCCTACCTCTCCTCCCTTCTCTCTTCCCCTTTCCTTCCCTTCTCATTGGCTCCTTTATGTACTTTTCTATTTTGTATTTTATACACACACACACACACACAGACAACACACATATATAATATATATGATATATTATATATACTATATATATATATATTATACTATTATTATACTATATATATATTATATATAATATAATATATACTATATATATACATAACATACATATATATATATGCCATTCTGAGTATTTTAAGGGAGATTAGATATTGAAAGGGGATGTGGTGGCTCAGTGGCTAAGACGCTGAGCTTTTCAATCAGAAAGATCGGCACTTTGGCAGTTTGAATCCCTAGCGCCACACATAACCGAGTAAGCGGCTATTATTGTCCGCACTTCTGCGAACCTAGCAGTTCGAAAGCATGTAAAAATGCAAGTAGAAAAATAGGGACCACTATGGTGGGAAGATAACAGCATTCTGTGCGCCTTCGGCATTTAGTCATGTCGGCCCCATGACCACGGAGACGTCTTTGGACAGCGTTGGTTGTTCGGCTTTGTAACAGAGATGATCACCGCTCTCTAGAGCCGGAAAGGACTAGCTCCTATGTGTGAGGGGAACCTTTACCTTTAGATGTTTAAAAAGTTCAAGTCTTCCTTTAATGGATTCTACAGAATGGATCAAGTAAAATTCTTAGGGGGTTATTATTTTTTATCCTCTTTTCAACAGTTGCAAAGCAAGGTTCTAGAAGCATACATTAATATTTCAATACCAATGAATCCTATGATTGTTTCTCTTTCTTAAAAAAAAAAACTATCATAGATCAAATCTGATTTGTACTGATCACCTTGAAGTCAGTTTCATGGAAGGCGCCTCTTCCTCTGCATGGGATTACACTAAAGTAATTAATTTAAAGATTGCAGGGCTGGTTTGTCATCGTTTTATCTTGATGCATTTATGTCAATTGTGAATAGATACACTAAATTAATCTTTAGTCAGATAGCACCATTAAACAGGAATCTTTTGAAGGCGCCTTGTAAAAAATCCGGAGGAATTTTTTTTCATACAACTTAACTGTGTTGACCAATTTGCCTTTCTTCCAAGTGTAAGGATTATTCCCTTCTTTCATCTTAAGTTTGGAATTATCCATTCAGCAAAACTTATCAATCAGTCTTGTCTTTGAGAGGAAAAGCCTCCTAGACAATTTAGAGCAAAGCAAATGTTTCAAAGGCAAGGCAGTTAAACTATGCAGGGTCCCTTTAAGAAGCTGACAAACCACAGAAGACTGATAGATTTTTCCAGAAAATCATATATCCAGATTCCACAACNCATATATCCAGATTCCACAACAGTTTTAAAAAAATTTATTGCATATAAAAAATTCCATTTCTAAATAAACAGTGTGTTATTTGCACACAAATAATTTGAGAGATATAATCATAATATTTACAATAGTATTCATCGCATCGGTATTGGTCTCATAATAATAATATTTGCTTAACCATTTGAATAAACCTTCCTCATAAAATTAATCCTTCCCTTATATTTCCATATTTCTAACTTCTGTTTTTATTGGCTAACCATAGATAAAATGAGTCCCACTACTAGATATATTTGTGTATTGCCAACTAAGTTATTTGTGTAGTAGAAAAAAGGAATGAGAAAGCCAGGTTGTCACAACTGGTTTGTGCATATGCAAAACCATAATATAATTTATTTTGATTTTTGACTTAGCTTTTTCCGTGAATCCAAACCTTGGGTCTGTATGCCCCCATCTACAAGACTTTTTGGTGCCATCTAACAATGATTTGGAATAATAATTCATCATGATGTTATGGGATTTAAAACATTAATTTTAAAGTTTAAAAAGATGTGAACTGATATAGAAATTAAAGATATCTGCCTGGTCTTAAACCTGCCCCAAAGTAGTTTTGTTTGCTCATTCAGTGTGTGGAGTAAAGACTCTATATACTGTATATAGTTGTTCAAGAATATTTTGTGCCTATTTGTTTATTATTACTATCCAGAGCCAGAAACAGAATTTATGACAGAACAAGAATAAATTCTGAGGCTAAGTTGATGCTTGGTCTCACTAAGATTCTTCTGTCAACCATTCTGAAAGGGATGACATTTAAACAAAAAATTATGATGTGATTAATTTAAAGCAGCAAACAATCAGTGTTGCCTTCTAAAAGCACTTTTTGAAATAGAAACCAGTATTCAAAATCTTATATATATACATATTTAATATATTATATATATATTCCACTGGAATGGACATCATTTTTAGGACCAAAACAAGACTGGTAAAGTATGTTCGATAAACGATCCCAAAGGTGATTTTTCAGGAGGCAACTGGACTTTCTTGTTTTTTCTTTTGAAGACATTTCACTTCTCATCCAAGAAGCTTCTTCAGC
>BHFT01001966.1:0-59332 GCA_004320025.1 Laticauda laticaudata | reverse complement strand
GAAGGCCCAAAAATGGGGGGGGGGGTTGCTGCCAAAAAAACCTCACACTACACCCACCCAGTCACATGGCAACACCCACCTAGCCACGTCCACAGAATCAGTTGTTAAAAATTTTGAATCTCACCCCTGGACTTACCAGTTTATAGACTAAAGATGTTGAAAAAGAAGGAGGAATAATCCAACCGATGAAGATATGTTGAGGACTTTATGATTACTTGTAATTTTTATTTAAACTTTTGGTAAACAGCCCAGAATGCTAGACATTTGCTTTTTAGATTATATTAAGTTCAGGTTTGTCTCTAAAAATTCCTTTAAAAAGCAATTTCAATTTAGAAGGGAGGGAAGATGCCACTTGAGAGTATTGATTTTACAAAGTGAGTGCTATAGAATAGAAAGTGGAAAAAATGAGCTGGGAAAAGATGTGGAATTTAAATGAACCCAATAAATAATCTGAACAGCCCACATATCTGCGGAGAAGTAGAACAGGATATAAAGAGAAATATCATTTTAATTAATTCTGCTTATCATGATATGATTCAATACAGCTATCATTCAGCTGAAATGTATAGTCTTGTTGGAGTCTCTTTACAGTAGATCAGATGCTTTTCAAATCCTTACAAGCACAGTTCAGTAAATCGCGAGAATTATTAAATGGTAAGAAAGAAACTTTGAACATACAGACATTCTGTCTTCATCACAGATCAATCTACCTTTTGTATCTTCATTTTCTTTTTCAATCTGACAACTAGAATTTAGAAGTTTTCCCTTTAGCAGTTATAATTCCAAGCATTTTTTTTCATCAAGCATAAATCACATTTCCCCATTGGGGTGACTGCAGAAGGAATAAAAAAAATTCAAGATGAACAATGCATATCAAATGAGCAGAGTAACAATGAGTTCAGGTAATTCTCAACTTCAAGCACAATTGGGACCAGAATCCCTATTGATAAGCAAGGCTATGTTCATTGCATTCAATTTTATGACCTTTCTTTGCCATGGTTTTTAAGTAAATCATTCCAGTTGTTAAGTAAATCATGTAGTTGGGAAACAAATCCATTGATTTTGCTTATTGGAAAGTTGCAAATGGTGATCACATGACCTCATCAACCTGCAACCATCATAATACAAGCCAGTTATCAAGCACCTGAATTTTGATGTGATTGTAGGGATGCTGCAATGGTTGTAACTACAAGGACTGGTCGTGTCACTTTTTTCAATGCTGTTATAATTTTGAATGGCCACTAAACAAATGGTTATAAGTTGAGGACCACCTGTATTTTAAAATGTAGCTCTTAAAGTTTTTCTCCAAATATTTTTACCAAACTATGACAACTGGAAAAGTCTTAAATTCCTGAAATGAAATAATGATCTCTTACAACAGATAGCAATCCACCCCATCTGATCTCAGAAAGCTAAGATGGTTTAATAGATCAAGAATGTATTAGGATTATAGGCTAGTTGCAGAAATATCTAAACAAATTGTTTTAAGTCAAGGACTACCTGTAATACATGTAAAAAAAATTCAATCTCACCACTGTGGTTTCCATTTTGACTTTTTTTACTCACTCACCTCCAGCAGACATCCCTGCTACCCATCATATTTGCAGGAAGAGCTTAGATGCCTAGCAGCACCTTCTGCAAAATAAGCAACTTTCCAACTTTCACAAAAGTTGTTTCACCCTCCTCTTATTAAATGTTTCCCTGTCAGTCATATTCAACTCTAGGACACAATGCTCATCTCCCTTTCTTGGCTAAGGGAGCCAGCATTGTCTGAAATCAATATTTGTGGTCATGTGGCCAGCATGGCTATATGCCAAAAGTGCACAGAACACTGTTACATTCCCACCAACATGGTACCTATTTATATACTTGCATTTGCATGCTTTCGAACTGCTGGGTGGGCAGGATAATCACCTGGATTTGAACTGCCTCCAACTTCATGCCTAGAGAGAGGCACTTAATACCATTACTATTGAAGTTCCCTAATACCATTAGTTTGGGGATTCCAGGACCAAGAATAGAAAGCTAACATTTAAAATAATATTTCTACCCATAACTACTCTCAAACAGAGAACCCCATCCTCATTTATCTGGTGGTCACAAAACCTGATCTAACTTAAGATCATCCATGCATGCTGGACTGTTCTCAAGTAATCCTTCATTTCCAATGTGTTCTCTTTTTCTGCCTAATGACACTACCATTCATGTGATCATAGAGAAGAAGGTAGACCATCCAAGTTAGAGGTTTCAAAGCTAGTAGGGACAAGTTCTGGCCCAAATATCATGAAAGGTTAAGATTATAATGAGATTTAGGCAGCAGAAATTTGATGACCAATAAGTACTAATCAACATTTGGAATTTTCTGAATCTCTTTGCTGCCATCTTGTGATTGTTCAAAATGTAGTAGCCCAAATCTAATAGATATAGTTAAGGCTTAGTCCAATTGGGATGGTGGACACATCATCCAACTCCTTGCTTTGAGGAACTGTCCTCAGATGTGGTCTTGATATTCAAGATAAATTTGTTTGTATCCAGATAACATGCTTAACTTGGTTCATAATAGTACAATTCCCTAGACTCATACAGTATGCTGACCAATATGCTAATTATACTTAACCTTCATNTTATACTTAACCTTCATCCAAGGAGCAATAATGTTTATAATACAAAATAATGTTTGTCGCTCAGGATTAAACTATAGGGTCCTTGATGCTCTCTGGGCTTAGTGGTTTTCTTGCAGACATTTCATTGCTGAACTAGGTAACATCATCAGTGCTAGTAGCAGAGGTAGTATTCAGCAGGTTCTGACCAGTTCTGGAGAAGTGGAAGCAGAAATTTTGAATAGTTCAGAGAACCAGCAAATATCACCTCTGACTGGAGATTTTACAGGATCCTTCCCCTGCCACATCCACCAAGCCACGCCCACAGAACCGGAAGTAAAAAAAATTGAATTCCACCACTGGCTAGTAGGAACTATCATGTGGGGCTCAGCCTTCCATCCTTCCGAGTAAGGTAAATGAAGGACCCAGATTGTTGGGGGCAAGATGCTGACTCTATAAACTGCTTAGAATGGGCTATAAAGCACTGTGAAGCAGTATATAAGTCTAACTACTATTGCTATTGCTATACTCTAGTGACTTGTCAGTGCTAATGGGAGTGATCTTGGTGATTCTTTGCTTGAGCTGTTTACTGTTAGCTTGTTTGGCAGTTCCTTGATTGGGGTATTGTTTGCTTCTTGATTGTTAATCTAATGTTAATCTTGGTGTTAATCTGCTCATTTGGGTGTTGATTGCTGGTGTGAAAGTGTTTTCGATCCTTTTTTGGTTTGTTGATTGTCTCTTTTGATCTATTTTGGTCTCTAATGTTTCGCCTGGGGGCAGGAGGAGAAAAGAGAATTGAAATGGACCTGTATGATACCACCTACCATAAAATGATAAGAAGGATTTTGAAGGCTTGAACACTGGGCTTTTTCCAACAAAATGCAGTTCAGTGGCAAAGTAAGGTTTTAACTTAGACAAGAAAACTAATTGTATAGGTATAGAATAGGTAGTATCTTACTCAATAGTGGTAACTGTGAGAGGGATCTAGGAGTCCTAGTGGACAACCACTTGCTGTAAATGTGATTGAGCAGTGTGCTACAGCCACCAAAACAGCCAATGCACTCCTAGGCTGCATCAACAGAGGGAGAATATCAAGAGCACATCAGGTGTTAGCGCTGCTTTATACCACAGCAGTGAGGTCACACTTGGAATACTGCATCCAGTTTTGGTCACCATCTTACAAAAAAGATATTTAGATCTTAGAAAAAAGTAGAGTGAAAAATAAGTATAAAATCAGAAAAAAGTACAGAGAACAACAATAAAGATGATTAGGGGACTGGAGGCTAATGAAAAGAAGGACTAGGGGTAACATGAGAGCAATCTTCCCTTAAGTCTTCTTAAGGGGACTGCCATCAGGAAGAGTTGGGTCAACCTATTCTCCAAAGATGAAGGCAGGACAAGAAATAATGGATGGAAATTTATCAAAGAGAGAAGCAACTTAGAACTAAGGAGAAATTTCCTGACTGTGAGAACAATTAATCAGTGGAACATCTTACCTTCAGAAGTGGTGAATCTTCCAAAACTGAAGGGGTTTAACAGCAATTGGACAGCCATTGTCTGGAATGGTATATCATCTCATGCTTGAGCAGGAGGTTGTGTTAGAAGACCCCCTTCCAAAGTCCCTTCTGTTGAGGTAATTCCCCGTTAGGAGAATGAGTGCACACAAGAAGAAGTAGTGACAGTAGTGAAGAAAAATACACAACCAGCACACAGATACACTGTATAGTAAAATGTAGGTTTTTACTTCCAGTAAAAACAGTTAAGCAAAGTTCAACAAACAGTCCAAGTTAAAGCAGTCAGTTTTTAGTCCAAGGATAATCCAATAACAAAGTCCAGTATCAAAACAGTTCAGTAAAAGACTCACATCAAACCAAGACTAATGATGATCAGCAACAGTCAATGCAGGAACGGCAACACTCTCCAGAAAAGGACAGAACAACCCAGGTTTCTCGCTCAATCTTATGGCCGTTTGGGGAACCACACCCAATTATCATTTTAGCATACCCTTAAAGAGATAGTATTAAAATGTCTATCCTGGTTTGTATATTTTCCAAACCAACTGTTAGGTGACTTACATTCCTAACACCTTCCAACTCTGTTATACGAGATTATACACATGATCATAGATATCCTGTTTGTCCCTTCTTCAATAAGAACTGTGAATTTTCACTAACACTGGGTTAGTTGAATTACGTGCTCAAATGCAGTTGATTCTTTTTTGTTAGAATAATGATGTGTAAATCTTAGTTCTGGTTCTTGAAGAAGAGAAATTTCAGGGTCTAAGGACTGAAGACAGATATTAAGGCAAAAAAAGATGGGTATGTCGATATGCACAAGATTGGAATCATGCCGACTTCCAGTTTGAGCTTCTTCGGTGACAGACCGAAACCTTGTCTCTGTGAGGCTTCGATCCGTGCTCGCCGCTGGAGCTCCCCAAGCTGGCTGGTTTCGGGACGAAGCCACCCCATAGAGGTGGTAAAGAAGGGGAGACTGCCTGCAAGGTTGAGGAGAGCCGCATCTCTCCTCCCGAGCTGGCCATTACTCCCTTTCCTGAAGGCAGTTGTAGCGGTGGTCAGAAATGGCCACCACAAAGAACTCAACCAAAAAGAATGTGCAGGAGGAAGATAAGAAGAGAAAGTTTTGGTTGACTGGGTCAAACAGCAAAAGCAAGAAATCAGGTACCCTGGAATTGAAACTATTAAAAAAAAACAATAACATTGTTCCCTAAGAAGACTTTTAAGCTGCGAAGGAGAGAGAAAAAGGAAAAGATTTGGGGTTTTTTTCTCCTTTTCCTATACTGACAGCTAAGAGACTTAAGCAAGAAATTGGAAAAAAATCCATTTTGACATTAATAGGCATTTAATGCTGAAAGATAAAAAAAGTCAAAGATAATAAAGAGTTGCTGGGAAATCAAAGCTTTTGAAAACAGAAAGAGAGAAAACAGAATAAAAGGCAGGAACTGAGAAAGGAGGTGAAGGAACTTGCCTGGAATAAAAAAAAAGCTTACCAGGCAAAATCTTCAACAAAGACTTCCAAAAATACATGTTAAGGCCCTGTCACACTGCCCAATGGAATGCAAAAACGTTAGTTGTAAAAAGGACACAACGGACAGAAAAATGTTCCAGTCCATTGTTATTCACTCTCAAAGGGGCAAAAATTTTCATTAACCAAAGCGGATAACACTCGGAAAGAAAATGGACGCTGGTGAGACGCAGGCGGATGGAAACGGATACGTAATGGAAAGCCCAGCGGATTGGGAGCGATGGGAGCAGATGGCACATCCGCTAGGCTTCCGGGGACCTCAGCAAAGCGAGCGGAATGGATACAGCGATGCCAGAAGCGGACACGGAAACGGACTGAAGCGATGCCGGCGGCAATGCACAGCGCGATGAAGCGGATGCACACGGTAAGCCTAGCGGTATGCACAGCGGAAAGCCGAAACGGATTGCCGAGCGTAATGCGCATGCGAGGGGGATGCATTGTTAAGCCCCAGTGGATATAAAGGGAAAGCAGCTCCCAAGCAGGTCACCCATTCGGAGGAAAGACCTGCTGCCGGATAACATCGAGTCTTTGCCTGCCCTGCCTGCATGCCTGCCTGCAAGCCTTGCTTGCCAGGCTTCCTGCCAGAGGTTCCTGCCCAGCCTGCCTCCAAGCCTGCCTCCCAGCCTGCCTTCCCAGCCTCTGGCCAGCATCCTGCCAGCCTTTGCTCTCTGCGCTGCCTGCCAGCCTTGCTGCCAGCCTTGCCTTCTAGCTCCCTGCCAGCCAGTTTGCCTGGCCAAGCCTTGTCCCTGCCTGCCTGCCTTGCCAGCCAGGCTCCTGCTAAGCCTTCCTGACAGCCTTAGTGCCTGCCTTGCCTGCCAGGCCTTCATGCCTGGCTGCCTGCCAGCCTTGGTTGCCAGCCTGTCCTGCCAGCCTTGGGGTCTTTCAGCCTCCTGCCAGCCAGCAACCCCACAACCATTGGAAGAAAAGCAAAGCACTCAGGAACCTTGAGGCCATCCCTGGCAAGAGGGACAGGGCCACCCTCCCGCCCTGTCCTAGACCTCTGCTTCTGCTGCGGGTTCTGCTGGCTCAGGCTCGCTTTCTGTGCTGGAGCTTCTGCTGCACTGCTCCTGGTGCTGTGCTTTGCTGGTGCTTACTCTGCTGGTGCGTGCTCCTGGCACCACTCTCTCTAGCAGCCTGCTCGAGACAGTCCTCTTTCCAGCGACGAGTCAGCTCCTCTCTCCAGGCAGGTTCTGGGAGCGTCCACGTGGAGAACCGCGGACAGGTGTTGTACGTGGTGGAGTGCATGGAAGGAACTCCCTGGTCGGTGGGAGGAAAGAGGATGCACGTCCACCATAGCCCTACCCGCAGCAACCCCCGCTCCACCTCCACAAGAAAGGCAGAGAAGCCAGACAGCAGGAGTGTTAGAAGCCACACTGTCCCTCTGGAGATCAGGGACACCATCCGGACCAGCATGATCTCCTCTCTCAGCTCGGTCCACAATGCACTCCTCATCCTCAACCGAGGCCCGTTCCTCAACCTATGTAACCAGACCCTCGTTGAACATTGGCGGAACCCCAGTATCATGTGAGTTGAAGACCTGATAACCGAGTGCTTCACAACCCCAGACCAGTAGGAACCTGCTCCACCCAGTCCAGGTCTGCTCCTCCACCCAGGGTGATGTCCCTCACATTCCAAGGCTTCCCACAGGCCCTCACCTACCAGGGCTACGGCTACCAGGAGGGTCCAGCCAGCCACAGGCAGCAGCCTTCCGATCCAGGCACAGATCAATCGGGCAACACCGTGCACCGGTTCCACTGAGTGCACCAATGCCAACCGATCCGAATGATGCCACTGATGACAGCGATGCCACCCAGGCCACCAGATGCCACCAATGCCAGTCCTCACCCAGCTGCCGACCAGACAGCCCCACTACACTGCTCCTTCCTCCACCCCACAGCCAGCCCGGCCTCAGTACATCTGTCCTCGGGTACTAGGGGCTGACACACAAATGGCATGGAGAAGAGCTCCAACATCACGGAGCTGAGCCAGATGTCCGCGAGCTTCCTCAACACACGTCATCTGTTGTCCTCTCAGGGCCAGGCACGCCAGTGGGTGCTTCAGACAGCACTCCAGCACCCAGCCACCTCCACAGCACCTGGACCCTTCACCCCTGGAGACTGGGCACACACGAGTGACAAGAGGAGTGCCAGAGACTGTCTAGATGGCTACCTGTTGGACTTTATTTTGGACACTTGACTTGGTCATTTTTCTTTTTTACAGGCTTGTTGTTATAAAGTCTATCTTTGATTCAACACACTTGCTTCATTTCTTTTTCTGATAAAGTCTTGCTGGAACTTGTTAGAATTGGTTAAGCCTTTGCATGCTTTGTGGGATGGGTTAAATAGCAGTGGAGTGGGCAGGGGATACCTGTGGGATGGGTAAAGCTGTGGATGCGGCAGGATACCTTGGTAGGCAGGGATACCTTTGGGAGGGCAGGGATACCTTGGGATGGGTAATAGTGTGGATAGGAATAAAACCTCCAGGCAAGCAATGGGACTGTATGGTCCACCCTCCAGTGCCACACCTTATGGCCCTTTTTTATCAATAATAAATTAATAATCATCACACATGTCAACATAAACACAACTCTTCTATTAACGCCCTGATCATGTAGGCCACATTCAACATACATGGCCCAATCTCATCAGTGTGATGAGACAGGGGCTGAAGGAGCATCCACTTAAGCATCTATCAGTCCTGGCTTGCCACTCCACTGCTCCAGCTGGGGAGTTGCACCAGTGTTCAGGGGTTGCGCTGTTCTTCCTGTCACAGTGAGCTCTGTTGGGGATTTGCTTACAGTCCACAGTTGTCTATCAGGTTTCGCCTCTTGCTCATTCCCCAGGCTCCATGTCCCATTGCCTTATTGGAGGTCCACTGAGCCTGTTCTGCAACACTGGGGGTAGTGGGTGCACATGAGATTGTGCAGGATGCCAGCAAGCTTCCACAATGTTCCTCACGGTCTGTGGGGGTGATGCTTGATTGGTGGTGAGAAGTACCTGGAACCTGGTTGGCCAGGATGCCACAGGCGTTCTCCCATACCGCCTTGCCCTGGACAGCCTGTAGGTTGAAGATGCCTTCTCTTCACGGGTTGAGAGTTCTGGAGGTGTAGGCATCATGGAGATAGGTTTCTGAGGGAGAAGGCGTCGTCCCCCACAATGAAGTAGAGCACATCTTGTGTGCCATTGGCAGCGGGTCTGATCTGGGAAGCCCCCGATGAGGTGCGTTCCAGCCCTCCTTGAGGTCACTGGCAATTGTATAACTGGGCATCTGAAGATGGCCGTTGCTGACAGCTCGATATACATTGAACTTGTAGCTCAGCATCGACCATGGGCGAAAGGGACGAGCTGAAGAAGCCCTTGTAGGTTGAAATAAGTGGACCCGACTTGGCTGAAGCTTTGCAGTGCACGTGCTTTGCCATCTCATCGCCTCCAACGGTGGGGGGAATTCCATTTGATACCACTGCTCTGAAAAACTTTCTTCAAGCCTTCTTCAGTGGACAGGGGCACTGGAGGAGTCCTCCACGTATTTCTTCCATTGATGGCCTGCACCACTTCTTGACCACAATGCTGGATGGTGGTATGGCACCCTCCAGCCATACTGCATAGCTCCTGTAGTGGTCCTGAGCCAGGTGAACCTCAGGTTCCAGCTGGACGCCGGGTCACGAGTGTTGTGTTTGCCTTGGTCAACCTCGGGTTTCAGCCGTGCACACTTGTCAAAACACTGGCTGAGATGCACATCTTCATGATAGTTATGAATGCACGACGTTGTCTTCGTTCCTGAGCTCCACCATCAGCCTTGCTTGATGACAGATCAGTACTCTGCTCTTCTCCGAGGTCCATCTTCGGAACCCAAGACGCTTCTTGGCCCACTCCTTTTTCCTTCCCGTAGTAGATTCACAGAGCCTTAGCTAGATGGCTTTCGCACTGTTGCAGACGATGGTGGCTGACAAAAGGATTTCGTTACGATCCACCGGTGGACTGACTGGATGCTGTGGTAAGAGCAGAGGTCAGGTGAAGCTGCAGAGTTCTTGCACAGCTGGGCTGCTCATTCTGAAAGTGAGATCCAGATGAGTGTGCTCCCCCTATTATAGGCCATTATCAGGTTTTCCCTAGATGTCCCTTTGCATCGTGTAGGCATCTCGCCAGACATCCTTAATATCCGAGATAGGTCCCTTCGCGAAACGTTTTTTCCTTCTTTAAATGCTTTGTTTACCGTGCTGCATCTCACTACGGCATCTGTTCTGATCTTGTTTCCGCGGCCAATTCCGCTTTCCTCCCTGCGTCCGTTTACCGCGTGGAGCGGATGGAGTTAGCGCGGATGCGCTAGCAGATGCCTGCGGATATAGCAGATACGTTAACGGATGCAGAACGGATGCCAGCGGATGCCTAGCGGATGCAGAAACAACGCACATTGAAATACATTTTCCGCTCAAAAGTTTGAGCAGCTCAAACCTTCTGAGCGGATGAAACGTTCAATAAACGGATGCTGGACGGATAGAGAGGAGTGAAAACGGAGCAGTGAGTACAGAACGGATACATCGCGTAACAATTGGATTGATAAGTGTTTTCATCCCTTTTACATCCTCTTCCATCCGGTTGGTGCGTGTGACAGGGGCTTTACTGAAATATCAAACAATAAAAACCCCAGGAACAGAAAGTGGAAAAAGAAATCAGAAGAGTAACTAGTTCGCGGATATTTGGATTACTTGAGGATTCGGATTTCTTGGTATATGATTCTTGAATGACTTAAATCAATCGGCCTGAGTTTGTTTAAAAAACTGTTTTAAAATGGCCTGACTTATTAGAAGAACTGGAAAAATGTACTTAAAACAGTACAAAGTAGATGCACAAAAGGGAAGGTTCTTCTTGGCTGCGTATTTCAGTTTTTAGAAATGGACCGTTTTGCGAATTATGAGAAAAACAAGGAAATGCCTGCAGAACAAGAAGATTGCGACAAAGAAGAAGCCATCGTTAACTGACACAAGTAATCTTTGGGGGGAGAGAAAGGACAAGGGGGGAATAGGAATGGGAAAAGTTTAAGATTGGAGAAAAACAACAGAAAATATTTTAGAAAAATATGAACAATGTATGATTAAAATGTTTGATAAACAGGCCTATCGTAATTCAGAGTGGATGCTTGTCCAATAAATAAGAATGTAACAAATGACATATTTAATGATTTACCAAAACCATAAATGAAGAAAATAAGGGAAAAATTATTGTGAGAGATTATACGTCGTCTTTAAGGAAGTATGATACTCTTAAGTTGAAAAGAAAATGTTAAAGATGTTAAGATTTTATAATATTAATGATAGAACTGTGAATTGGAATGAGAGATGAGGGTTTATATTACATATATTCTATAATCTTTTTTTCTTAAAGAATATAGTGTGTATTCATAAAGAACTGTACAGCAGAATTCAATTGGAAGTTACTGTTTATGTACGTATAGAAGGTTCATACCTTTAAGGTATATCTACTTGGAGTTTAACATAGAGTTGACATGGTGTAATTAAAAGTATACAAGGTTCATACTCCAATTTCAGTAACTACCAGGAGAAATTTGTTGTAATGCAGAAAAGGATAATAGGAAATTGAAACAGAACAGACAAAAGTATAAAAGTATAATGGATTTGGAATTGAGAGAGAAAATCAAAATAAAATTGGAAGAAAATTAAAGACGGGGAAAACATGATGCAGAAAATGGTAGAATAGATAAGATATGGAATAGACACAAAAAGGAGCATGGAATTCGGAGTTTTGTGTCTGTATAAAAATTCAACCGCGGCCCAATTGCTATTTTCAAAAAAGATGTTTTACTTGTATTTTGTATGTGTGAAAACCCAAATAAAACTTTATTAAAAATAAAAGTTTGGAATCATGCCAAACCAGATCTTATAAAAAATTTGATTCTATATATCTTGAGTTCCTTTGCCAACTTCAGCAGGTATGCCTGAAAATTGGCAGTTGAGTACATGCATTAAACTAAGGACTGTATTGAACTTTAACTGCATGATATAAAATTACTCATTTTTATTATAAATTGTATTTATTTGTTTATCACATTTATATAGTTTCCCATCTCACAAGAAATGACACTAAGTTGGGCACAATAGTCAGAACCTTATTATAGAACCCCAAAAAGTGATGATATTGAAGATAATTTAACTTGGAGTAGTGGATAAGCCCAAAAGCTACTAAGCCCAAATTAAATAAAATCATATTACCATATGAATCTAGCAATTTCTTATCAGCCCTAAAATTTACTGAACATAAACATCCTCGATTGCATTAACAGAGGGATAGAATCAAGATGATGTGAAGTACTAGTACAACTTTACAAAGCCCTAGTAAGGCCACACTTGGAATACTACATTCAGTTTTGGTCATCGTATTATTAAAAAAAATGTAGAGATTCTGGAGAGAGGGAAGAAAAAAGATGATTAGGGGACTGGAGGCTAAAACATATGAAGTGTGGTTGCAGGAATTGGGTTTATCTATTGTAGTGAAAAGGCCTAGGGGTGACATGATAGCAGTGTTCCAATACCTAAAGGGTTGCCACAAAGAAGAAGGAATCAACATATTTTCCAAAGCACCAGAAGGCAGGACAAGAAACAATGGATGGAAACTAATCCAGGAGAGAAAGCAACCTAGAACTATGGAGAAACAGTGAGAACAACTAACCAAAGGAACAGCTTGCTTTCAGTAGTTGTGGGGCTTTTAAGAAGAGACAGCCACTTGTCTGTAATAGTATAGGGCTATGATGGTGAATGCACGTGCCTCCTGCCAGCCAACTGATTGTTGGGTATTTGGCATGCATGCACAGAGGAACACGACGCATGGGTGAGGTTACGCACACATGAGCAGAGGTGTGCAGCAGGGGTCACACACGCAGTACATTATGGGTGCAGGCACACGTGTGTGTGCACATGCATCCACTTTTGGCACACGAGGATGAAAAGGTTAGCCATTACTGGTATAGGGTCTCCTGTTTGTGCAGGGGGTTGGACTAGAAAATCTCTAAGGTCTCTGTCAACTCTTATTCTGTTTGTTGTCTTTGTGCAGGCATGGGTATTTTGAAAATAACATTGGTGGAATTCAGATTTCTCAGAATCATTTCATGTCACACAGTGGGTGGACTTTTTCTTTGAAGCTGATTTTTCTATCTGCCTTTAGACAACTTTTGAATGAAATCAAAAATCTGAAAATCTTCCTACAGTTTGCAGATATCATCAGCTCCTTTGCAAGGAAAAATTCACCACCATTCCTAAATCTGGACTCTTGCCTAGTAATGGCTCAAAGCTCTTTTCTCAACTCAGCTGAAATTTCCAATTTCTTTATACAGGAGCCATCAAGAACATAAGTCGACAACAGTTAAATATTTGCAGGCTTTTTAGATTTTCCTCCCATGTCAAGATACCATTTGTTTCCCTAAACTTGTTCCGACTGTTATTGTAAGTACAGTATTTGTTATCACACGGAGGGAATATTTTACAAATTTACTCGTACATTAAGAAAAAAACCCTTCTTTTTGTTGTGGAATCCTTAAGTGTTGAGTAAAATGGAAGAAAAAAGAAAATAATTTGCGACTCAAAGGAAGGATCAGATTTCTGATGAAATGGCATTTTCATGCAGGGTCTTTGTACCAGCTGAAGATTAGGCGCTAAACCAGGGATTTTCAAATTTGACAGCTTTAAGACTTATGGACTTCAACTCCCAGAATTCCTCCTGCAGTCATGTTAGCTTAGGAATTCTAGGAGTTGAAGTCCACAAGTCTTAAACTTGGCAAATTTGAAGATCCTTGTTCTAAATCTATGCAACCTTATAAGGTCAACTGCATTTAGGAGTTGGATAAACTCTGGTGCATTTGAAATCTCCAAAAACGTTTTTTCCCCCAGAACTTAAAAATGCCCCGTTCTCCCATTAGCCTTGCCTTCCTTTTCTTCTTGCCTTTTTCTCAGAAAGAGGTTCAGTTATGGCTCTCAGTGTTTCAAGATGTGCCAAGCAATGGTGGTTTTCAGCCGGTCCGCACCAGATCAGATGAACTGCTAGCAAGAATTTGGCATGGTTCGCCGAACTGATAGTAAGTTCTGGCTGCCCACGCCCCCCAGCCCAGTCACCCTCCCGCCTGATGCTTGCTCAGCCCGCCCACCTGATGTTCGCCTAAGGAATTACTTTTTTTTTTCCCCTCTCGACAATCAGCTGAACATAGATCAGCTGCGCCGGGATTCCCTTGACTGAGGCCCAGGAAGGCAAAAAATGTCTCAGCGTCCCCCCCCTCTATTTTTTGCCTTCCTGAGCTTCAGAGGAGCCTCAAGGGAGCAAAAACACCCCCCCAGAGGCTCCTCTGAGGCCCAGAAGGCCCCAAAAACCAGTGTGGGATGCAAAAAAGCAACAACAACAAAAAAGCCACACCCACCCAGTCACATGGCCACACCCACCAAGCCATGCCCACAGAACCAGTAATAAAAAAAATTTGAATCCCACCACTGGTGCCAAGTGAAGGTTATTTTCATTTTAACAAAGTTAAAGAACTTTGTTTCCTGAGGTTATCTTCAGGATGGATGCATTCTGAGCAATGAAGGCAAAGCTCCATGAGAATCTAACTTGCAAGTCTCCTTTTAAAACCATTGAACAAAAGAGAGATGTTGTTTGTATTGGTCTTATTGACAGGAAAAAAAAAGATAAAATTGAAACAGATTAATTCTTTCCTTCTCTTGAGACTCTGGATAAATATCTAGCCCAGACCAAGCAAATTACTTTGGAATGATTTTGCTTTCTCCCATCCAATTTATGTGAATGTTCACACAGCATATTTAACTGTATACCAACCAAATAAGTTGGGTTCAATCAACTTAATGAAGGAACCAGGTTTAGTAAGTTATCACTGCAGTTACCAGATTTTTAAGTGATGTGATTGCAAGAATATAGCCATATTGTAAGAATATAGTCATTATAATTCAGATTTGCCCACTTACTTTAGGATTCTGAAGTTCAACCATGAGAAATTACTTAATGGTTGAAGGTGAATATATGTGTCCCAGGATAATGTTGCAGGATCCAATCTCGTGCTGGAGCCCATCTTCAGGGAGCTTCTCTTTAGCCTCTCCAGCCTCTCTCTAGTTAAAGAGAAGTTCCCTGAAGATGGGCTCCAGCATGAGTCTGAAAGCTCAGAATACAGAACCTCTAGTCCCGATGATAGACCCAGATTGGATCCTGCAAATTACTTAATGTTCAAATCCTTTGCTTATCCTATGGCCAAGCATCAACATTATTGGCTTTTCTTCTATGAAGATGCAAACTTCAAAGCTCTTTCAGTGTAAGATTAACAGAATAACAGAGTTGGATGGGACCTTGGAGGTCTTCTAGTCCAACCCTCTGCTTAAGCAGGAGACCCTGTACCATTTTGGACAAATGGTTGTCCAACCTCTTCTTAAAAACCTCCAGTGTTAACATATACATAACAGATAATCCCTCCATAATGACTTAAACCCATTAAGGACTACTTGTTGAGTACAATTTGTCAGTGTTGGAGCACCCATAACTTCTGAAGGAACATCATTTCACTGATAAATTGTTTTAATTGTCAGGAAATTTCTCCTTAGTTGTAAATTGGTTCTCTCCTTGGTTAGTTTCCATCCATTGCTTCTTGCCTGATTAAACTGCATGGTTTAAGAAACGTATTTTTCCTTCTTTAGAATGGAATAACTGTTTCATAACATCATGGAGGTGAATGGGCGATGTGATAGAAGCAAACATTCAGGATAGTTAAGCTATATGGAGCCAGCAAGAACTTTAAGAACCTCATGTAACAGGTCAACATTGATCTTCCATTTTCCCCAAATCCCTCATTCCTAAAGTGGTTTTTGCATAGTCATCATGTGGATCATTGCCATTTCTTTGAATGGTTTTTAAAGATTATTTTATTTTGCTAGCTGATGGAGCAGTCACAGTTCCTATTTTGGGAGAAACTTCCCTCCTTTGTTCTTTTGTGCTGCTGGCACTACTGGTGCTTACTCTGCTGCTGATGATCCTGGTCCTGCTGGTCCTGCTGGTACTGCTAGTGCTGCTGGTGCTGCTGGTGGTGGTGTGGAGGAGCAGCCCCTACAACCTGGAAGCCCCTCTGATGAGGGCCCATGGGGCATTTTTACTGAAAGTTATCACTCAATTAAAACCCCAGGAACAGATGTTGGATGAAGGAAATAAGAAGAGAAACTATTTCCGACTATTTGGTATTACTTGTGATCTGGATTTTTGGTTATTGTATCTTGACATAGACTAAAATTCAGTCGGGGCTTGGTTGTTGTTAAAAAACTGTTTAAATGCTTCTACTTTTAGAAGAACTGAAAATGGTACTTAAAAGTACAAAGTAGCCATGCACAGAAGGGAAGAGGTCTTTTGCTATCGTATTTCAGTTTTTGAGAAATGGCAGTTTTGGAATTATGAGAAACAAGCAGAAAATGTCCTGCAGAACAAGAGATTGCGATCAAAGAAGCAAGCCATCTTTTATGAACAAGTAATTTTGGGGGAGGGAAAGGAAAGGGGGAAAGAGATGGAAGTTAAGATTGTGAATAAAACACACAGACAAAATTTTAGAAATTGATAAAACAATGTTTATGATTTTCCTTAAAAGTTTGATAAACACTAATCGTAATTCAGTGGAGATGCTTGTCAATAAATAAATGTAACAAAATGAATAATATTAATGATTTACAAACATTAAATGAAGAGAAATAATGGTGGAAAAATTATTTTGGAGTGTTTCTATACTGTGTCTTTAAGGAAGTATGAGATGTTAATTGAAAAGAAGATGTTAAAGATGTTACAGATTTAATAATTATTAATGATCAAGAACTGAATTGGAATGAATGCAGGGTTTACTAATTACATTATTTGAAATAGCCAATCTTTTTTTATTAAGATTTAGTGTGTTCATAGAATGTCACCAAGCAGATTCAATTGGAAGTTTATTATTATGTACTATATTGAAGGTCATAAACCTTAACGTCTATATTGAGTTTAGAATAAAGTAGTGTGTTGTATTCTAAAAGATAGTAACGATTATCATACTCAATTAGTAACTCAGGAGAAATTTGTTTATGAGAAAAAGATAATATGAAACATCTGAAACAGACACACGACAAAACGTATAAATATTATGATTGAATTGAGATGAGATACTCAAATAAAATGAGAAAATGTAACAACCAGAGGTGGACAAACCACTATGCAGAAAATGTAGAATCGTTAAGATTATTGTGAAATAGAACACAAAAAGAGCATGGAACTTGAGCTCTTGTTGTCTCAGCTATAAAGACAGCTTCAAACCCAGGGACCATGCGATTTTCAAAAAGAATGTTTTACCTTGTATTTTGTATCGTGTGAAAACCAAAATAAAACATTTATTAAAAATAGAAAGTTTGGAATCATTTAGCCAAACCAGATCTTATAAAAATTGATTCTATTATATCTTGAGTTCTTATGCCAACTCAGCAGTATGCCTGACAAATTGCAGTTGCAGTACTGCATTAAACTAAGGATCTCTCTGATTATTTGAACTCTTTACACTGTCTATATAAAAATTTCTCGATTTTCTCATTTATAATTGATTTTAGTTGATTCTTATCACATTATATACTCTTCCACTCATCTCACAAGCAATATTGACCACTAAGTTGGCGCACAATATCAGATACTTATTACTAGGAACCCCAAAAAGTGATTGCATATGGACAAGATAATTTAACTTCGGTAAAAGGAGCTGGACTAATGCCCCAAAAGCGTACTAAGCCCAAATTAAATAAAATTCATGATTACCATAATGAATCTAGCAATTTCTTATCAGCCCTAAATTTGACTGATTATCAAAACATCCTCGGTATTGCCCCCATTATCAGTATAGGAATCATACTGAATTATGTGATACTCAGTAACTTTACAAAGCCCTAGTAACCCCACTTAATATCTACTTCAGTTTGCGTCATCGTTATTATATAAAAAATGTAGAGATTCTGGATAAGGAAGAAAAAGAATATTAGGGATCTGAGGCTAAACGATAAGTGCTGGTTGCAGGAATTGGGTTCTACTCTATTTGTATGAAAACGGACCTAGGTGGTGACATGGATAGCAAGTGTTATCCAAACCTTAAAGCAGTCTGCGACAAATGCAAGACAGGCATCCCAAACATATCTTTCCAGCACAAAGCGGGCAAGGATACCAAGAACAATGATGGAAAACTAATCACGGATGAGGAAGCAACGCATAGAACTATGGAAGAAACAGTGAGAACAACTAACCAAGAGAAACAGTTGCTTCTCAATTAAGATCGATGTGCGGCTTTTAAGAGTCAGGTACAGCCACTTCGTCTCTTCTCGTAATAGTATAGCGGCTGATGATATGCGTCAGTGAGAATCGCACGTTACGCGTCCTAGCCAGCCAACTGCATGTTGCTATTTCGGCATGCCATCAGCACAGAGGAACACGACGCATGGTGTGAACGGTTACGCACACATGAGAGAGTGTGCAGCACGGGTCATCACAACGCATGTACATTATGGGTTGTCAGGCACACAGTGTGTGTGCAACATGCATCCACTTTTGCACACGAGGATGAAAAGGTTAGCCATTACTGGCGATATACTTTTTTTTCTGTGACTTGGGTCTTCCATGTTTGGCAGGGGGTTGGATATGAATCTCCTGAACGTCCTCTGTCAACTCTTTATTCTGCTCGTCCGTCGTTGGTGCAGGCAATGGGTATTTGAAAAATACATTGTGGATATTCAGATTTCTCCCAGAATCATTGTCATGTACACAGTGGGTGGACTTTTTCTTTGAGCTGATTGGTCTATTCGCCCTTTAGACAACTTGAATGAATCAAAAATCTGCAAAATCTTCTACAAGTTAGGCAGTATCTCAAGTCTCCTTTTGCAAGGAAAAATTTCACACCATCCTAAATCTGGGCTCTTGCCTAGTAAATGGCTCAAAGCTGCTTTTCCAACTCACGCCTGAAATTTTCCAATTATCTTTATACAGGAATCCATCAAGAACATAAATCGACAGACAGAGTAATATTTGCCAGGCTTTTTAGCTTTTTGCCTCCCAATATCAAAGATACCAATTGTTTCCTAAGACTTAGTTCCGACTGTATTTACAGTACAAGATATTTGTTACACCGAGGGAAGATCTTTACAAATTTACTCGTACATTTACAGAAAAAAACCCTTTTTTTTGTTGCCGTGTGGAATCCATTAAGTGGTTGAAGTAAAATGGTAAGAAAAAGAAAAATAATTTGCGACTCAAAGAGGAAGGATCAGGATTTCTGATTAAATGGCATTGTCATGGCAGGGGCCAACGGGTGGCAAGTGTTTCTCTCCGTTTTACATCCTCTTTCCATCCGTTGGTGCAGTGTGACATGGGCTTTAGTATACATTTACAATGACAAAGTTATTCTTAGTGTAAGTCTATCTCTTTCAGTTCTTCATTTGTAAGTTCCCTAAACAGGTTAGTTGATACTATCTTTAGTATCTTAATATTTAGCATTAATCTGGATGTTTTATTTTCAATTTTTACTTTTATAATCTTTTTGTTTGGCTAAGAAAATATCTGCTCAAATATCTACTCAGATATCTGTTACTCTTAACATATGAGAGATCCTTGGTTTGCTGGTTTTCTTGCAGATATTTCATTAAGGCCCGGTCCCACTGGCTGACGGATGCAAAACATATGCATAAAGGACACAGAGGACAAGCAAAATTTTGGGGGTGGCTCCATCTGATCAGATTGTCATCCACTCCAAAAAGTGGCAAAAATTTGCATAACAGAATGGAAAAGAACGGAAAAGAATGGATGTGGGTAGTATGTAGCAGGGATGTTAAACGGATGTTCATCGGAAGCCTAGAGGATGAAAGCGGATGAAAGGGGATGACACCTCCGAAGGGGTTATGGGGAATAATTGCGAAGCGGATGTATAGCAGATGAAGCGGATGCATCACGTACGCCTAAAGGAAAGAAAGGGGATGCCGCGCGGATGTATATCAGATGCAAACAGTTCACTGTGCATCCTTTCTATTTCTGTGCTACTAACGATGTATAGACATTCCATGTACCTTTTCTTTCCTCCCTCTTTCCATTTTCAGCTGCAGTGGATGTGAGTTGGGAGGATGCCCAGAGAATGCAGAGAGGATACAGCGGACGTTTAATGGATGATGATGGACATAGAACATTTGTTGCTCGTATGTAGCGGATTTACATCATATACGGCAGATAGTTCATCCATTCACAAAATTTTGTGCTGCTCAAAACTTCTTACATGGATGAAATCACAGTGGACGGATGCTCGATGGATAGAGTATATGAAACACGAATGCAATGAGTACACAACGGATGCATAGCCTTTTCCAACAGATGGCAAGCTTTTTTTAACGTTTTACATCCTCTTTGCATCTGTAAGTGCAGTGGGACCAGGCCTTAACCTAATTAGGTAACATCATCAGTGCTAGCTCTTTAGTTAGGACAATGAAATGTCTGCATGAAAACCAATAAGCTCAGAGAGCACCAAGGACCTCTCATTTCAACCCTGAACTACAAATATTCTCCTTTATTGGTACTCTTAACATATTTTTACTTCAGTTGTAATTTTTTCCAACTCTGTTGATTTTATAATACATTTGGTGTAAAGCTAAAATAAATATGGAGACAGTATGTGATTTTATCTTATTTCTTTTCCTATTCTACCACAGCATCTTGTTCATTCATTTCATCACCTCCTGTTATTTGTGACCACATTTTTTATATAATCCACTAACTTGGGGAAGCTAAGGAGAAATTTTGAAGTCTTCTGAAGCACAGCTGGAAATATATTGGCTATCCTGGTTTAATGGGTCCCATGCTAGAACTCTGCTTCTGTTGCTTATCCAGATACTGACATCGTTTTGTACCCTCTCTTTTCTTCCATCCAAAGATATTTTTAAGCAGAGAGATAATCTTGGATAAATCAAAGTGAAGCTGATCGAACACCTTATTCTTGGGAAATTAATGATTCTCAAAAAGAGAAGAATTCTGCTTTGTAAACCAGTTATTAAATTAAATAGTTATAAACTGCTTTAATATTATTTACTGTCTGATGTTTTTTCCACATGACTCTTAATTAACTACTCATCATTGCTACTGTCTCATGCCTTTTATCTTTACTCCATTGATATTAATGCACCCACACATTTTTATTAGCCATGCATGTGAGTTTCTTTCCTAGTGGGAAAATGCATAACATATATCTTAAGATTGTATGGTGCAACCAACTCCAGTGATACTTCTACCAGTATTAGCAGAAATGTTCTGATCTGAACAGGGGACCATCAATGTTCCCAGGTCAAATTGAGCTCTTTGCTATGTTATGCATGTATGCTATTGTTTCCTTCCTAGTTTGGCAATCCAAGCTATTGCTAATGTACTTAATTGTTCCTTACTCCCACCTGTACTTCCTAAATTTATAAAGCAAAGGTATTTCTTCATTATGACTACATTGAAATTGAGAAGGTGAAGTTGAAATAATGCAAACCATTTCCATATCAAAAAAAAATAAATGGGGGGATATGTATTTGTTGAAAAAAATTCCAGTTATTGGATCTTTGGCTAGTAAGCTTAGAAAAGTCTTCTCCAATTAGATGCTCATTAATGTTTTAAGATGGAAACCTCCAGAATTGTATTTTGGAAAGTCATGCCAGTTGGCAACTCTAGAAATGATAGACCTAACTCAATGGAAGGGCAAAAAGTGAGGAGGGGGTGACTTTGAAGAGTTAGTATGTTAAATTTAGAACACAATACAATGCCAATTGTACCAACAATGTCATACAATGTTAATTTAAAGACCACAAAGTTGGCCTTCAAACAAAAAAAAAGGTTCATATTGTGACCCTCTCAACTTACTACCTCCTACTGGCTTCCCCATTGAGTTTGCTTGTCAAAAACTGGCTGTCAAGATTTTAAATGGCAATCACATGACTACAGGATGGTGTGACAGTCATAAATGCAGGCCAATTGCCAGGCATCCAAGTCATAATCACGTGACTGCAAGGATGCTATGATGTCTGCAACTTCAGGAATTGGTCTTACATCTCCTTTTTCAGCACCATTGTAATTTTGAACAGTTGCTAAATGACTAGTCAATAACTGAGGACTACTTTGATTTAGAAAACTCAAAATTTATTTCCATGTGAAGACAGATACTGTAAAAATACTGTTATATCAATAAATGATTAAAATGAATAAGTACTGAGTACTAAAACTAGTTGAACAAATGTTACCCAACAAAAAATTCAGTAGCAAAATCTATTAGTGAGATGGACATTGGAAGATTTCTCCTAGAAGTTCCTGGAATGTTGGCAATACCAACTGACCAAGTTGAGGTAGTTACTCCAGATGGTAATTCTAAATATCATGGTAGTTCTAAATATCATGGAAAGCAAGCAAATTATTGTGTAGTTGTTCATTTTTAGTACTGAGAGTTTTCCATTTTTCTTCAACTAGCAAATATTCTTTAGACTGGGTGAAAGACAGTATTGGTATCTTCTGGAAAAATGTTTTGGGTTACCCCTGGCCTTCTTTTTGCTATTTACGGAAAATAATATTTCTACTCTGGCAATTAAATTATCTGAGACATTTTGGTGTTAGCACAGGAAGCCAAGGAACAGTCTTAAGAAAGAATGAGAACTGACACAAGATGACAGGAAACATCTCAGCTGACATTTTCATCTTTTCAGAGCTAATATGAGCCAACATGGAACGAGCAATTTTAGAACCACTGAAAAGGACTCCAAATTAAATACTTGATTTTAGCATGTGTGATTTGAATATGGCTTGATCATAAAACTGCATTTTGATGGGTACAATTTAAAATAGTTTTTAATTAAATTACAAGTGTAGGGTAATTTCAGAATTCCTACCATGAATATACTGTGTTCTGTGAAGAGGTCTCCACAAAAATGAAATTGGTACTACTTTTTTTTTACTCACACTAGGAGCAGAAGTTTAAAGATTTCTCCTGTCCTGTCATGACTGACTCAAGCAAGCAGTGCTCATTTCCAATTCTTAGCTGAGTGATCTGGCATTGTCTGAGAGATATTGCCATTGTCATGTGTCCAGCATGAAAATATGGAACTCAGTCACTTTTCCAACTGAAGTAGTACTTATTTGTCTACATGCATTTACTTGCTTTCAAAATGGGTCTTGAACTCAAGCTGCAAACTAGAGATGGTATTTAGCAGGTTCTGACCAATTCTGGAGAACCAGTAGTGGAATTTTTGAGTAGTTCGGAGAACCAGCAAATACCACCTCTGACTGGCCCCGCCCCCATCTATTCTCTGTCTCCTGAATCCCAGCTGACTGGCTGGGTCTCCTTTTGTTGCCCTGCACAGGAGAATGGAGCTGGAAAGCAGGTTAGTGGGGTGGGGTGGGAATGGGGATTTTGCAGTATCCTTCCCCTGCCATGCCCACCAAGCCACATCTACAGAACCGGTAGTAAAAAAATTTGAATCCCACCACTGCTGTCAACTCTCCAGCTGACAAGCCCAGAATCTTAACTGCTGAGCCATCATGCTGCAGGGAGAAGAAGCAAGGAATAATCTCCTCTTGCACATTTTGGGTTTTTTTGGTAATTATATATTATGTGTAAGTATAAAGTATAGTTTGGTCTTGAGATAAAAGTACGGAGGCTAAGAAATAGTATGTTAGAAGTTACTTACTTATTATCCCTTCTACATGGATTGCATGTGACTTAGCCCTTCAGCACTAAGGGCTCATCTTCAGTATGAGATCATACTGTCAACATTTGGAAGCAAAAATGGCTGAAATTCAGCCAGTTTTCATTTCCCCCCCCCTTGGTAAATTAAAGCAGGGGATACTGTAGAAATTGGGGGGGGGAGAAAGAAGAGGTCTTAGGCGTCTGTTTTCAGTGTTCACATTTTTCAGCATCAGTCTTCAGACCAATTTTGGCCCAGGTTTTAATGGAATTCATTCAAAAATTGTTATATGGGAAATGTTCAAAACTTCCCTACTCAAAAGAAGATTTTTAAAAAAGTTAAAAATACCTATACTTAGAAGGGACATTGCCTTATCACCTCTTTCAGCCTTCCCAAGTTTAGGAGAAGGATCCATACTTCTCAAACATTGTCAGATATCTAAAGTGCATTAGTATAAATGGGCTATGGAAGGAAAGGATGAGTTGTTTTACAAGTGCAACAAGTCACCTTGTCAAAATATTCATTAGCAATTGATATGTGGAAAGAAACATTAGCAAGAGCTCATGCCAAGTCCATGTGTTATAAGACCATATAAGAGTATACATGAAGGTATAGATCTGGAATGTGTAACTTAAATATTGTTGGGTAAAGATGAGAATGTTATCTTAGATCTGTCCTCTGAATTGGGATATTTCAGGAGACCCAGATGCAAAATTGGAAAGAAGAAGTGAAAATCATCTTGTGGGAAGTCCTGGTAAAAACCAAGCATCTTATCCTATCCTACCACAGATGACTGGCCCCGAGTGGCTCTATTTGAAGTTGAGCTGTACAGACAATTTAGGGATAGTGCAGTTCATACAGTTGTCACTTACTATCTCTTAAAACTCTTTGCTGATGCTGGACTCCCTTCACTATTAATGCTTGGTGGACTCCAGTCTCCATGCCCTGAGAATGGGCTCAAAAATCCATGGGTTTCTTGCCATCTTGTCCAACTATGATGGATAGCTACATGCCTGACATAGCATTCTGCCAGTGAAAACTGGCTCCCAAGCTCCATTTTTGGCTGTGACGGCCTCCTGTAATCCTCTGCCAGTGAAAATGAGCTGTGATTTCACTAGCAGAGGTAGCGCGGGCCGGTCCTTTGCTGTTTCCAGAGCAGCCCAGGGGGGCAGATCTAAGCATCCTGGGAGCCAGATTCAGTGCCCAGGGCTTGAGTTTAATAACTCTGATCTATTGGGATGGTCTACCATAGATATTTTATTGAACCACTTGGTTCTCAGCAGGCACTTGAAGATTTTCATAATGATTTGGCAACCAGTACCCCAGTGCCTTGTCGAGTTCTGAAATTAGAGAATGTAAACACATTGGATATGATAGTCTCTTTGTGCACCAGTTCCAAATGGTTTTTGGTTTACTGATGAATGAAATAGTAGAATCCCCAAAAGTTGTGTCTAGAGGACAATGGCAGAAAAGTGAATCATTAATCATGTGATCAAACACAGGTAAAAGCTCACATTCAGACCTTTTGTCACTTTTATTCTATCTGCAAAATATAAAGATCTGGCCTGAACCTATTGGGGAGGAGGGCCTTCATGAAAGCATTGTGATAGGTTTGTGAGCTTCCCTTCCCCCTACAGATAAAATTATTTATAGTCTTTGTATAATTATTTATATAATTATTTATAGTCTTATTTATACCCTATAATTATTTATAGGGTTGGATACCATTTGAGCAGAGCCTAATAAGATTGCAGATTTACCTGAATTTATTTCAGCTTTTGGACTTGAACAAAGTAGATAAGATAAGATAGATAAGATCCTTTGCAACTTATAAGTTGGTCCCATGCCCTACCTGGATATTTTGTACAGCCCAGCCAGAATATATGGACTCAAAAGTAATTAGTGCGATGAGTGGTGATTATTTTGGATGAATTGGTGCTGCCTTGAAAGGTGTTGTTCACATTCTTGGAGAATCCACCTCTAAATCTACTTCTTCTGTACAACATCTGTCTAGCTTCCAATCTGAGGAATGAATTTGGAAAAATAATGGGGTCTGGTGGCACATATCTGTATCCTTTTCAGACAGGCATAGGATTAAAAATATATTAGTTTCTATGGTTGATGACTTCATTGGAATATGGAGGAAGTGATTGTGGCCCTTCTCTCCTATAAGACTTTTTAGTAATGACTCAATACAACGACTCCTAGACTACCTACAAGGATTGATGGCAGAGGTGGTATTCAGCAGGTTCTGACCAGTTCTGGAGAACCGGTAATGAAAAATTTGACCAGTTCGGAAAACAGGCAAATACCACCTCTGACTGGCCCCATCCCCATCTATTCTCTGCCTCCTGAGTACCAGCTGATTGGCTGGGTCTTCTTTGTTGCCCTGCACAGGAGAACTGAGCTGGAAAGCTGGTTAGTGGGGTGGGGAAGGAATGGGATTTTGCAGCAACCTTCCCCCTGGAGTGGGGTGGAAATGGAGAGTTTACAGTATCCTTCCCCTGGAGTGGAGTAGGAATGGAGATATTCCTAACTTTTCACAATACTTTAACACACATTATATGTTCAGTTTCTTTCTTATATATGAAGAGTTCTCATTCAAATAATGTAGTGCCTTGGGAAAAATCAGAATGGCTCCTCATCATTAAAAATGCACAGCAAAACTGAAACAGCTTTTGCAAATTAGTTGTGGCATTTTTGTGCAAATGATTGCTTGATTTGTTTTGATGATAATTTTATCACTGAATACATGCAGTGAATATCTGGTCTTATTGGCTGCTTTTTAAAGATGAGGATGTAGACTCTAAAAACAAAAATTAAATAATCAAAGTAATGCAAGTGACAATTTCCCATCCCTATTCATTTTAGACAAGTTCCTTGAAGATGCTCATGGACTTGCTATAAACGAGATGTTGACTATAATATGAATTTTGGTTTCATCATACTGATTATATCCATTTTACCAATCTTTAAAACTGTATGGGAAAAAATATGAGGGATTGGGGCTTTTTTACCAAATTTTGGGGAGAATATTAGAAGTCCAGAAACTGAACAGTAGATAATTTAGGCTCAAGATCCAGATGGATCTTGACAGACTTGAATGCTATTTAACATAATGAATTTCAATGTAGAGAAAAATAAAGTCCTACATTTAGGCAAGAAAAACCAAAAATACACATATAGACTGGGTGAAACCAAGCTTAACAGCAGTAACTGTGAGAAGGATCTTGGAGTCTTAGTGGAGTCACCAGCTAAATATTGATTATTGGAGTCACCAGCTAAATATGAGCCAGCAGTGTGCAGCAGCAGCCAAAAAACTAGTGCAATCCTAAATTGCATTAACAGAGGGATACAATAAAGATCAAGGAAGTACTAATACCACTCTATAAAGTCTTAGACCACACCTACAATACTGCATCCAGTTTGGTCACCACACTATAAAAAAGATGATGAGACTCTCGAAAAAGTGCAGAGAAGAGCAACCAGGATGATTAAGGGACTGGAGACTAAAACATATGAAGAACAGTTACAGGAACTGGGCATAGCTAGTCTAGTGAAGAGAAGGACCAGGGGAGACATGATAGCAGTCTTCCAAGATTTGAGGGGTTTCCACAGAGAGGAAGGGGTCAAGCTATTTACCAAAGCACCCGAAGACCAGACAAGGAATGATGGATGGCAATTGATCAAGGAGAGATTCAACCTGGAAATAAGGATAAATTTTCTGACAGTGAGAACAATCAACCAATGGAACAACTCACCTGTGGGAGTTTCATCACTGGAAGCTTTCAAGAAGAGACTGAACAGCCATCTGTCAGAAATGATATAAGGTCTCCCACTTGGGCAGGAGGTTGGATTAGATGACCTACAAAGTCCCTTCCAGCTCTGTTAATCTGTAATAGTAGTAGCTAAAAGTACAAGAGAACACAATGAACTCTCTCTCCCCCTCTCTCTCACATACACATACACACCTTACAAGCACTTAAATTTAGAAATGCTAGTATTTGTCAGTCTCAAAATGGGTGTGATGGCTTTCCTGGATGCCGACTTCATTGATGAGAATGAACTGGCTTCAAGATTTTCCTAGTTCAGAAAAGGGGTAAAGTAGATTGCACAAAAAAAATATGGTAATCTGCCTAGCATAAATGTATAATTTTGTATTTTCTGAGAATATAAGTTAATTTTGAAAACAGCACTGCTTTTCCTGTCGGTTTATCTTTTTTTAAACCTCCATTTATTTGTAATCTGGACTTTATCCTGTTCAAGTTTTAAAGAACATACCTCAACTATGCAAGATCTGGATAATGCTTCTTCAAAACACATTTTGTTATTTTAGTCATATATGGCAATCCTGTATTATGAACCTTTATTTTACATGTGGTAAATCAAGGTTTGTCTTTAAAGAATATTATCCATGCAAAATGCATAGATTGGGACATGTTCCAGCTCCTTTATGTTATCCCATAATATAGAACCCATACTAAATTTAATGAAATAAGCTTTCCAAGAAGCTGTAAGTAAGCTGTGAGTATGTCTATGTGATTTTGAAAATTCTGTACTGATATCAGAAGAATGCCATACTTCATTCAAAAATATGTGAAGGATTTCTTCAAAATCATTTTTGAATCATCCTCTGCTAAATAGCACAGCTAAAATATGTATTTTTGTTTTATGAAACTGTATCTCTTCTCAGTTGGGATCAATGTCCATTTTTCTACTACTTCTTAATCATCATTGTACTTTCAGCTCATTTTCTCATTTCTGAGAACTTCCTTCTTTTAAAATAAATTTGAAAATAAAACATGGCTATTTAGGACTTTTTAAACTATTGACCATAGTCGCAATAATTTCTAGAATAGGGGTGTCAAATCGATTTCATTGAGGACCACATCAGGGTTGTGTTTGACCTCAGGGGCAGTGGTGGGATTCAATTTTTTTTACTGCTGGTTCTGTGGGCATGGCTTGGTGGGTGTGTCAGGGGAAGGATACTGTAAAATCTCCAGTCAGAGGTGGTATTTGCCGGTTCTCCAAACTACTCAAAATTTCCGCTACCGGTTCTAGTCAGAACATACTGAACTGGTCAGAACCTGCTGAATACTACCTCTGCTCAGGGGGGCCTCGATGGGCATGGCCAGGATGGACATGGGCAGCTCAACATCACTCATGTCAGGGACACCTATGGTGGCCTGAGTGCTCTGCAAGCAAAAACAGAGCTTGGGAGCGCTGTACCCGGCCTTCCAAGCTCCATTTTCACAGACAGAGGGTTGCAGAATCCTCCTGAGCTCCATTTTTGCTGGCAAAGGCAACACAGGCTGGTCTTTCATTGTTCCCAGCAGTGGTGAGATTCAAATTTTTTTACTACAGTTTCTGTAGGCATAGCTTGGTGAGTGTGACAGGGGAAGGATACTGTAAAATCTCCAGTCAGAGGTGGTATTTGCTGGTTCTCCAAACTACTCAAATTTTCCGCTACCGGTTCTCCAGAATTGGTCAGAACCTGCTGAACACCATCTCTGGTTCCCAATGTAGGCCCTGCAGGCTAGATCTAAGCACCCCATGGGCTAAATCCAGCCTGCAGGCCTTGAGTTTGATGCCCTTATTCTAGAAGAACTGAAGGATTTTGTTGGCCAGACCACTGAGCTGGGGTCTAGTTCATTGCATTGGGAGACCCAAACTTTAGTGCAATAAAAATGTTTGTTTTTTTTCTTGAAGTTAATAGATACCTTTTCTTCTTCCTTCCCTTCTTTCTCCTTCTTCCATTCTGAATCATTATTTGGGGAATTGCAATCTGAGGCCACCTGGAGGATGCCCAGGCTTGAACAGTCAAAATAGATCAGGGTGCAACTTAAGAGGGCACAAAAATATTGCTTTTTATATACGCTTAAGGATTCCAGGGATTTAAGGTTACATGTTACCATAATTTGAAACAGTGAATTTCTGAGCAAATAGTAATTTTAGTAATTTTCTGGATTTACGACCTGAGAACTTCATATTTTAAGTTAAATAATGCATGGTCTTGATAAAGGCCTTCCTCTGAGCTCTCCTGTCATGGAAATATGAACCACTGCTTCCCAAAAGTAATTACAACTTCCTTTTAAGTTCTTCAGCTGGAATGACTTAGAATCTTGTCACAGACATTGACAAATTCACAGCGCCTTCTAGGTGTGATAGGTTATAAGAATGGGAGAACCAGAGGAAAATACTTGCTTTTCTGAGGTAAATAACAAGATGGCACCTTCTCATATTCCATGTGCAAAGGTCAACTAGTGTAGGAGTTGAAACTTAACTCCCTGTTAATAAGACGACATCCTCCTCTGCATGTAAAGTCAGCTGGCTAGCACAACTATGCAGAACCTAGTTTTCTCCTCTGGTACTTCTGACTGCTTCCCAGTTTCTGTTACCACCTGAAGCAACTGCCTCATGTAGCCAAATGATAAGGTCAGCCACGGAGAGCTTTTATGACAGAGTAATAAAAGTGTGTGTTTTTATTTGTGTGTGAAGGGGAGAGAGGGAGAGGGAGAAAGGATTGATTGTATAATCAAGTTGTTTTTGACTCCTAATGACCACATAAATAGATCTGTCTCAGAGGAAATATGGAAACTATAAAATCCAGTGGTGGGATTCAAATGTTTTTACTACTGCTTCTGTGGGCATGGCTTGGTGGGTGTGGAGTGGCTTGGTTGGTGTGGCTTAGTGGGCATGGCAGGGGAAGGATACTGTAAAATCTCCATTACCTCCCCACCCCACTAACCTGCTTTCCAGCTCCATTCTCCTGTGCAGGGCAACAAAAGAAGACCCAGCCAATCAGCNTAAAATCTCCATTACCTCCCCACCCCACTAACCTGCTTTCCAGCTCCATTCTCCTGTGCAGGGCAACAAAAGAAGACCCAGCCAATCAGCTGAGGCTTGGGAGACAGAGAATAGATGGGGGTGGGGCCAGTCTGAGGTGGTATTTGCCAGTTCTCTGAACCACTCAAAATTTCCGCAACTGGTTCTCCAGAATTGGTCAGAACCTGCTGAATACCACCTCTGCTCTAGTCTAACTTTCTATTTTTGTTTATCAAATCTAGAGATTGCCCATCTCACTCAAAGAGCAACAGTAGAACTTAGGAGTGTTTTGGGCAAGGAAAATGTGGAAGGAAGGACTATTTTTCTCCTGCTTTGTACATTATTATCATGTTGGAAGGCAAATTCAATTTGATCCTTTTAGACCCACAAAACGCTATCCTAATGAAGCTATCCTATGGAGGTTATCACCTTTTCTAACACCACGTATTTAGTGTGCAAGTATTCACAGTAAAGGAACCAGCAATTAAGAAATGTTCAGTGGTCTATGGTAGTGATGAAGCCTTTGAAAAACTATTTGTATCACTATAAAGCTGAGAACTGGACAAGCAATCTCTGTGACACTTTGTAGAAACAACAGTTGGTCTTTGAAGAATTAAAATAAAAAGAATTATGCACTTGAATTTTGATGCTGGAAAGGTGTCCTGAGAATATCCTGTAAAGCAGGGTTGTCAAACTCAAGGTAGGTGCTTAGATCTGGCTCAGCCACCCCGGAAACAGAAGACAGCTCTGTTTTCGCTGGCAAAAGATTACAGGAGGCTGTCCTAGCCAAAAATGGAGCTCATGAGGGCCACATGTGTCCCTCAAGCTCAATTTTCACTGGCAGAGGGTTGCAAAAGGTTGTCCCAGCTAAAACAGAGCTTGCCAGGGCCACAAGCATCCTCTGAGCTCTGATTTTTTTTTGTGGCAGAGGATTGTAGGAAGACATCGCAGCTGAAAATGGAGCTTGGTAGCCTGTTTTTGCTGGCAGAGTGCTCAGGTCAGCACAGGTGCCTTCCTGATATGAGTGTTGTTGTGCTGGCCATACACATTCTGGCCCCACGCACCGTGGTTCCCTGAGGTCAAGCACAACCCTGATGCAGCCCTCAATGAAATCTGACATCCCTGCTGTTTAGTCAAGATAGCAAATAAGTGGATCATTTTAAAAAGCAATCCATAATTCCCACTTAATGCATGAATGGCCAGGCTCAGTATCCTTGAGAAGTACTCGATAATAATAATTTTACAACATTCACAATAATATTGTGAAAAGTGGAAAGAAGAAGAAAAGGGAAACCAGTAGAAAGGTGTATTATTGGAAGAGCTGGAGGGCCAGGTTGGAGACTGACCATCCTGGAAAAATCGATGTGGTTGCTATTTGATGGTACACATGATTAAAAATAAATCAGATAAGGGAAGTAACTCTCTGCTGCTCACTATACAAATGAGTAATTGATGATCTTTCTTATCCCAGTGACAGTGTATATCACCATCATAACTATATGCAACCACTAGGCATCTGTATATTCTCTTTTAAAAAGCATCTAAGATACAGAACTATGATGGCACAATAATTAGAATGCAGTATTGCAGGCTAACTCTGTTCACTGCCAGGAGTTTGATTCTCACCAGCTCAAGATTGATTCAGCTTTCCATTTTTCCACAATCAGTAAAATGAGGGCCCAGATTGTTGAGGGGAAATACGCAGATTCTGAAAACTGCTTAGAGAGGGATGTAAAGCACTATGAAGCAGTATATATGTCTAAGAGCTATTGCTGTTGCTATCTAGGTTGATCGTGATTATCACATCTTGTAGTAGCAAATCCTTGTGATTTGTCTGTACCAATTTTGCAAAGTCGTTACATTACCCTTTGCAAGCAATGCGGGATAGAAATTTAGAGTACAAATCTAAGTTCCTCCTTTCTTGCACTCTTCAGAGAACCAATCCAGCCTTAATCACTCCATGTAAAATTATCAGGGGCTAGTGCTTTCAGTTATTAAGCAAAATTAGGATTAAATTTCAAACTCAAAGTCTGGAGGCCAGATCCAGCCCGTGGGGTGCTTAAACAGTGAAGGACTGGCCCCAGTGCCTCTGACAGTGAAAACAGAGCTCGCAAGGGCCACAGGTGGGAGCCCATTTTCATTGGCAGAAACTCAGGCCTCCACAGATGCCCCCAACATGACTGACATTGAGCTGGCCATGCCCCCCTAGCCACACCCACCCTGGCCATGCCCCCCCATCCCCGAGGTCAAACACAACCCTGATGTGGCCCTCAATGAAATTGAGTTTGACACCCCTGCTTTTAGGTGGACTGGCTTTCAGATTTAGTTTACCAAATGATTAAATAATTCTTTGACAGGGAGAACAAAACAAACAAACAAACAACATGAATGTTAAATTGCTGTGTTTCTACAGCTGCTGTAGATATGCCTAACCTTGTATTTCTTATTTTGTCTTGTTTTTCTTTTAAAAAAATAATAATCTAGAAAATGAAGCCAAGTTAAGCATACTTAGATCCCAGTCTGTGGCTTCTTGCAAAACAGTGACTATTACCATTTGTAATGTGATAAAGTATGATGTAAATTTAATGGCTTCTAAGATTCGAGCTATTAGGTAACACACACACACACAACTCTGTTATATTCATTGAAAGGCCCCAGTTGCTAAATTCCTTGATATTGCTACAGTTTGGATAACTGAAAACTGCGTTTCCAGCTCTCCCAGATGGGAGTCAGAATTACAGCAAAAATAATGACTTTCTTCAAGGTTCTACATACCAGTCAAAAGAGCCAGTCTTCCAGCAGGCTGCCAACATATACAGAGACAAATACATAGAAGGAGGGAAAGCCACATAGAGCGCAGGATGAAAGTCTGTCTCAGCACTTGTATATCAGTCCTAGATGTTAGTTTTCAGAGTTTTTCTGAAGCTGGAAGCCATATAATTTTTTTTCTTTTAAAAACATTTTTTCTCCTCCTCCTCCTCCTCCCCCCCAACCTTTTTTTTATAATCATGGGCTCAGAATGAAGTTAAGTGGAGCAGAAAATATAGCAATCGAAAAGAAGAAAAAAACTTTTCATCTTTCTTTGCTGAAGAGCCCTACTTAAGTTCTTCAAATTTATGAATTCTCGGCATGATGAAATTATACTCAGGGTGAGTTGTTACTTTATTTTCTTAATACGAAAACCTTATACCCCCATACACTATTACTCTAGTTCAGTAATACAACAAGCTTAAGAGCCCTTATGTGGTGTGCTTGTTGCTTCACATAAGGCATTACTTGTGCCCCAAAGTAGATATTTCCTCTGTGTTCCCTGATTTAATTTCATATGTACATGGTATAAGGGATGTGGTGGCTCAGTGGCTAAGATGCTGAGCTTGTTGATCAGAAAGATTGGCAGTTTGGCAGTTCAAATCCCTAGCACTGCATAACGGAGTGAGCTCCCGTTACTTGTCCCAGCTTCTGCCAATCTAGCAGTTCGAAAGCATGTAAAAATGCAAGTAGAAAAATAAGGACCCTTTTTATGGGAAGGAAACAGCATTCCATGAGTGTTTGGCATTTCGTCATGCTGGCCACATGACCACGGAGACGTCTTTGGACAGCGCTGGCTCTTTGACTTTGTAACAGAGATGTGCACTGCCCCCTAGAGCCAAAAACAACTAGCACATATGTGCGAGGAGAACCTTTACCTTTACCTTACGGTACATATTCTTATCTCAATGGGAGCATCAGCCAAGCATTGTCACTGCAGTGTAGAAAATAATCAGTAATACCACTCTATAGTCTATTCTATATGCCTCCAGTTTATGAGCTGCGGATTTCTCCTTTACTATGGATACATTGGATACAGAAACTTTGGAGATAAGGCTAAAGGAACTACACATAAATCGTTTTCACATATTATGAATAACCATGGGTCTAGAAAATAAGGTATGTAATTAACATATATTATATATTATAGCCATTCAGAGTTGTCCTTATGTACTGAAAATCTTCAGTTTGATCCAGAGATCTTCAGAAAGGATTATTGTACATTTTTTGCTATGGATCATTCTGTACCTTGCTCTGAATAGGATATGGCTTGGTTTATTTTTTCCATTACCATCATGCTCCTTACTACCTGAAAAATCTGTGAAAAATTACTAAATACCAAAAGCAAACATAGAACATGTAATCATTCAACAGAAATTACATCCAAGGATCTGTATCTGTTTTCCTTATGCAGCATTTGATAGTTTGGTGTGGTGCTGGTCTAGACTCCAGGAAACAGGGAATTCTAGATCTATCTTAAGCAAACTGGTTGACTTTGGATGAGTTGCTCTCTCTCAGCATCAACTCACTTCATAGAGTTGTTGTGTGGAAACATAGGTATGTGTGTAGGTTGTGTAGCTATATTTACTGCCTTGAGTTACTTATAAAATAATGAAGATGGGATAAAAGTCATAAAATAAAATAATAAAAGATAAGATATGATGAAAATATAAGATAAAGATAGAGATAGATAAAGGTAAAGGTAAGGTAAGGCAAGATGATAAGATAAGACATAAGATATAAAAGATAAGATAAGATAAGAACAGAAAGAACAGAACAAAAAAAAACATACTTGCATATCTTGAGATAATTCACCAGACATTCCAAAGATCTATGGTGCTGAGTGTAATCTAACTACTTTTGAAGCTTGCTACTAAAATATAAACTACATTTCCCTGACAGCTGTTTCTTTTTTAAAAAATTCCTCACAATGGTTTTCATGGGGAAAACATTAACATTAAAAATTACTCCTGGATTCAACTGTTTTCTGTTGGAAGAAGCCCACCAGAATGCCAATTCTGATGCTAATTCCAAAGTGGAACAGATAATAAATAGCTAAGAGAGCTTTGCTGGTCACACAATTGCCAGTTCTATTAATCCAGGATTAATAGGATTGGGGTTTTCGCTGCCATCACCAATGGAAAAGTAAGTCTGCATGCAAGAAAAGATGAGAATTCAGATTCATCTTTGACATACCAATATTAAAAAAAAAATCATATAGCAGATGATGACAATGTTTCTGCATGGAAAAAATATCCATACCTGCTCAAAATTGTAAATGGATTTCTTACTTTTCCTTACTGTTTAAGAGTACACTGTCAGAAAATGGGGAAATTTTGTTCTTCCATAATGATTGCCAAAGTAGGTCTGCCCAGCCACAATAATTCAAATACCAGAAGTCAAATCTGTGAGGATGTTTTCTTCCACTATCACCCAGTCTTTTGCCAACATAGAGCATACTTATATTATATTTATTACCTAAGAATATTGAAGGTCTTTTGAGGAGTATATATGTCTGTTGGAAATCAAGATGATATTAGAATTTCCCCATTATTTTTTTACTTATTTAAATGTAAGTATTTATACCATGTATAAAAATTATAGAATATCAAGAGGCATATCCATCAGCATGACAATTCCCATAGGCTTCACACTGTAGAATCCAAGAAATGACTATGATAACTAAACAATCTGACCTGATATAAAGCAGTTTCTTTGATGAGATGGCCAGAATGAATTTTTTTTTTAAAAAAAAATGGTTTCATCCATTCTGTGAATGAGTGTCATTGTTGAGATCTGAAGAGTCTCAATCATTTATTTTATAGTTCTTTTTAAGCTTTTAAAAGAAAGGCTATTGGAACAATTTAAAGCTTATCTAAGTTGTATCTATTTCCCTGTCCTAATTTTTCTTTATATAGAATTCAAATATCATTGAAATATCTTTTAATTGTGTCTTTATATATTCATTTCCTGGAATTTACATTGTGGGAACTTTGCCTCCACTCCTGTCTGCATTTCATTTCCAGATCACTTCTTTTCCCAACCTTGAAAACAAAACAAACTCTTCAGAGGGATTCCAGATCTTCAAAAGGGAGGAGGGGAAAAACACACTTCTCAAAGGTTCATTCTTCTGTCTCCGTTATCTGTGCACAATATCACTATTGTCAAAAGGTTGACATTTAAATTCAGACCTGAATTATATAGCCAATTTTAAATATCACAATCTGGCCAATAAATAAAGGGAGTGAATATGTGATTTCCTCTCCCCTAAAAGTAAACCCTTCACTCTTGGCTCTTGAGCAAAATCCATATTTGGGTTAATAGCTACTATACTAACTACTACACAACAGCCTCCCTTTTTTTTTTCTTTCATCAATTTTCATTCCCTATTTTTCTATCCCTGTATATTTATACAGAAGATTCCAGAAAAGCAGCAATGCATACTCTATTCTGCTCAATCGTTAAATTTAAGCTCAGCAAGTTGAACACTTTGATTCAAAATCACAGGAAGCAGCAGTCACAGGAAGAATCAGAAAATATTCTTGCTGAATCTCGAGAGATCTGGTTGGGGGGGGGGAGCAATATAGGCCAGAAATTTACAACTTAAGCTTGTGTTTTCCAAAACTCTGATTGTGGCCCCCACAGAATTTATTCTGCTAGTCATTGCTGACTATGGAGGTCAGTGCTCATATCTATTTCAAGGCCTGAAGACATTTCCATGTGGCCAGCCTGATGTAATGGACTGCTGTTATCTTCTCACTGAGATGGTACCTATTTAAAGCTGCATTTGCATGCTTTTCAACTGCTAGGTTGGCAGGAGTTGTAGTGAGGATGGTAGTTCACTCCGATGTGTGGTGCTCCAGTCTTGAATCTGGGCTGCCAGATTTCCAGCTGATAAGCCCAGTGTCCTAACCACTGAGTCACCACACTGCCCATTAATTTTATTACAAAGTAAAATTTTATACTATAAAATTTGTATTTTATACTATAATAGACAATGAAAGAACAGGGAAAGGTAAAGAAGAGGAGAGGGATGCCAGATAAAATTGAAAGGAAAAAATGAGTTATTTCCAACATTTTTCAGTGCAGTAAAATACAAAATACAATTATAATCTCAACTTTTTGCTTTGTGTGTTTACTTAGTACTAACCATTTTTAGAACAAAATTAATCCAGTCAAAATGTAAAATCAAAGTTTTCTTTTTTTGTTTTGAGCATAAAGTCCAGAAGCTTTTTCCAAATGGAAACAAACTGATTTTTTTTTAAATTAAAGCAGTTAATTTTGCCATTTCTGCCAACTCCATCACTTTCTCCATTCATTCTTCCTTAGTGAACTTATTCTAGTTTCTTAAATCTTCTTCAAAAAGGCAGCTGAAATTTGTATCCTTCTTGATAAAGTCAAGAAGGAAGGAGATTGCAAAGAGAACAAAGTAAAAGAAGAATTGGGTCTTGTCATTCACTTCTATCTACATTCTTTTTTTTAAAATACAAGTTCCATATTCCAAATATCTATCTTTTTACTACCAGTAATATACTATTAATCATATTTGTAGTGTTTAACAGATTTATAAGATCCTAGTAAATTCACAATTTTATACTGAATTGTAATCTTCTATTATTAATCCCCAACCAATTTTGTATCAATCTCTATATTTTTAATGCTATTTTTTAAACTTCTAGTTACATTCTCATCCAACACTTGGATATGCCCTGTCCATTTGGTGGACATCATCAACAGATGATCCATGAAGGGCCACACAGACAAAGATTGTATAGAAAGACACACATACACACCTGAGGCCATATATTCTCATATGTCATCAAGAGTATCTGTGTAATTTGACAAGTAACTAGCTTGTCAAAAAAAGTCAATATGTCAGTCACAGTCAGGGAATCAACATTACACCTAAAACACACATAAAAAGGGATGGGAATTTTGATCTCATGCATGTGGACTCCATCATGTGGACTTTTTTTAACACCTCCCCCCCCCCCCCCCCCNCCCCCCCCCCCCCCCCCGAATAATCCTGAAGAACAAGAATGAACACTTTGTCCCATATTTTAATATGTTCAGAAAAAAATCATACTATTCTTATTTGCAGAAATGCATTATAATATTTATTTTAAACAAAGAGAACTTTCTCTGAACTACTGATGTCCATCCTCAAAGAGGTCCAATTGACAATAATATTGTATTCTTTTATGACCAAACTAAAAATTCATTGTTTTTTCTCCTCTTTATTATTTTTTGAGTGTGTTATTTTACATTTGTTGTCTTCTTCCTCCCCACTATTTGAAATATTGCACTGTGTAAGAAAAAAACATGCACAAATATGCTTCAAGCAAGTTTTTGGTGAGCGAGTGAGGAACAACTTGTGTCCTTAAGAGAAGTAGATAATATCTTCTCATTTGAGAGACTTGCTGAATAATGAAAACATTATCCCATTACTCAGTGTACACATCTGAAGATAAGATTGTGTTATCCCATTAGCCCTTTCATAATAAAGCATTCCCTTAATTAATGTAATGGTTTTTCTCCACAACATTTACAATTTTCCATTTGTCAGCTGGTTTAATACAAGAGTCATTAAATCTTGGAATCTCTCATCTTTCCCTTATGGCCCTGTATTCCAAGTCCTTATTCAGAATAAGGCCAAGTGTTATTAACAGTAATAACACTAACAACAACAACAGCAACAACAACAACAACAACAGCAACAATAACAACAACAACAATAATAATAATGCCATTGGTCAGCTACAGAAGGCCACCTTACTGGGATCTGCTCACATAATCCACCGATACATCACACAGTCCTCAACACTTGAGAAGTGATCAACTAGTGATTTGTGATACGAAACCCAGCATGGTTATCTTGTCTGCTGTGTATACTGTCATTTATGTGTACAACAACAACAACAACAACAACAATAATAATAATCATCTTATTTAGCATCTGTATCAAAATTGTCCAAATTGATTATGAGAAATACCATAATAGAATTACAAAAATTCTGCATTGGACTTTATGTAAATTTTGCTTTTATTAATATTAACATAAACTTCACAGTATGAAATGAACAAAATCAAATGGGATTTTAAAACATAGAATGATAAATACCTGAAGCATAACATGCTGTACTAAGCATTACAATTATTACAAGAAAAATGTAATTCATAGAAATAGTAGTATGAGGAGATGGTCAAAATTATGAACAATGAATGAAAATGTAACAAAATATAAGAATTTAAAAATTGAAATGAAAACACTGTGGAAAAAAATGTCAACTGTAATACTTTAAATCAGAAATATTTAACCTTAGAAACTTTAACATCTGTGGACTTCAATGAGGATGCTGGCTGAGGAATTCTGGGAGTTGGAGTCCACAAGTCTTAAAGTTTCCAGGGTTGGATATATCCTTCTTTAAATCAAACCTCTTGGAGCTATACCAAAGAGATTCACCAAATATTTGGATGCTTTAAATTTACCAGACTTGCAAACAACAAACCAGTGAACTGAGAACTTTCACTACCATTAGAACAATACCTCAATGACTCCTAAATCCTTGTTTAGAATTTAAAATGTTGATAAAAAAGGGATTGTGATACTCAGTCCTTATATTGTTTGAAAAAATAACGTTATTAACAGTGATAATAAACAATGGTGAACAGATTATCTTAACTGCCATAGTATTTCCAATTCTTGTAATAAAGCTGTTCCTCTACTGTACCATTTCATGTTCTTTCAAAAACCAACAGCTGGATGTACTGGTAAATGCAGGGGGGGGATCCAACCAGTGTAACTACCGGTTTGTTGATTTTACATTTTGCTGTGTGCACATGTATATCATCATCATCTAGCTGCCTGGACAGCTGAGCAATGTGCAGGTGAACAGCAGTTGAAAAAGCACTTTTTCCTGCTTTTTCAACTACAGCTGTGTTGTGCAAAGCAGCTGCGGTTGAAAAAGCAGGAAATAAAGGTCAGGTAAGAGTCTGGGCAGGTGGGCCAAATTAGCAGCAGACATAGAACCAGTTCTATATATGCTCTCTGTTTGCTGCTTTTCAGAGCAACCAGTTCTACAGAAGTGGACAGAACCAGTAGAATTCCACCCCTGGGTAAATGTATAAAGGTTTCATGCTTTACCAATCTTGGCTTAAACATGAGTCTTGAGTGATGACCTTCAGTGCTAATTTTGATGACAGTTCACTGCATCTAAATATAGAATATGTATACAAATAATTTAAAAAGAAAAATCAAGTTAGTCTAAAAACATGTGTTAATGACATTAATCCAAAAGGAAGACTAGGTTCTCCACCACTTTAATTTCACTTTAAATTAAGAGTATGGGGTACTGAATGCAACTTCTTCTTTCTGTCTAACTTAATTAGTTCTGATGTTCTACTGAATGCTATATTAATATCAGTTCACCTTCTTACAATATCACCATAACTTTCTGAAAACTGAAATCTTGTTTCGTTAGAAGGGCTTGGCAAACAATGATTTATTTGAATAGATCCAAATTTATTTTTTCCTAACACTACATGGTTAACTTTGCCAGATTATTTCCATCCTTATGTCTAATTGTGTTGTCCCAGTTTAACTAAGAGGAGACCTTGGCCGCAGTGTGAAACAATGCACAGAGGTATACATCAGGAATGAAGAATGAAGAGTCCTGGGAATAATTTTTATGATGCATACAAATAATCCCCTCCTCCCTCCTCCCTTCTTTCCTTCCTTCCCCTCTCCTACTCTCTTGACTGAGAATCATCCATAACAGCATCATATTCTTGTTAGACTTGTTGGCATTCATCTACATCCTGTTGTTTTCCCCAGTGTTAACCTGTTTGCACAGAAATAGGCTTAATGGCTACCAAGTTACTTCAAAAATTTCCATTCCTTGGAGAATCTGCTTCTCTTGACCTTCTTCCTGAGTTCTATTCCTTCTTCTCTCAGTCATTTAAATTCCCCAATCCACTGTTGAAATTCAAGCCTCATATACATGCTTGACTGACTACCTACATGCTTCACTTCAGCTTCTGTCAGTTAAAAGAGTTAATATGATAGGATGGATGGATGTGAAATTGCACCATTATTTTTCATTCGTTTTTATTCTTTCTAAATCAGTAGAATGTTGGAAATAAATTAAATAAAGGGGTCTTGGGACTGTATTCATGTCTGCATGTCAGAATGACAAGTCTCTAAATCAGAATGAAACGGGACCAAATTTGGTGTGGGAAGAGAAGCTGGCAAAAAAAAAATCAGGTTCAAAACTGACTCAATCAAATCAGGGGTTGCAAACAAAAAATGAAATGGAACAACTTGCTGTGGCCAGATCACCACAACCATCTCGTCATGGCCATCTCACCATGGCCATCTTGTGACAGCCAACTCACCAGGGGACAACCCACATGAGAACACCATATCATTGTGATAGCCTTTTATAAAGTCCTTTAACATTTGACTATTTTCCTGGGCATGGGGTTAGGGAATCCATACAATACAACAATCCATATTGTATTGATTGATTGGTTTCCTCAGGTGCCATTTTTTCTTCTATTATTTTGGGGTTTTTTTCCTGTTACTGCTTTGTATTGTTTCTAAAAAGGTTATTAACCACCCAGAGACATTTTTTGCCAGATCTTAATCATATATTGTGATTAAAATAAAATATTTTCACTACCTATGTCATATTTATTTATTTAATTAAATTTACTGTATATGCCATGCATCCAACCAATAAGGCTAGGGTGTTTGGATAGCTATTTTAATTTGTTGCTGTTATCATTTGTCCCAACGCTACATGAATAAATCAATGGAAACTTTTATTCTACCCATACTGGTAATCAGGATATGCAAATCTCCTGACTATTCTTCTACTCTAAACATGAACTTAATTTCACCTACAAGTAATTGCAAGTAAGTTAGTGGATAAAGGAGGAGGGTTGAACTCTGCTGAAGACTGAAAAAACAGGTATGAACCTAAGGGAATTAAAAGAAACATCACATTGAAATAATGCTGAGAATAATGAGAATACTAAATACTTTATCTGATAACAGATAACAGATAATCAGAGTTGGAAGGGACCTTGTAGGTCATCTAGTACAACCCCCCGCCCAAGTGGGAGACCCTACACCATTTCTGACAAATGGCACTCCAATCTCTTTCTTGAAAGTCTCAAGTGATGGAGCTCCCACAACTTCCGAGGGAAAGCTGTTCCATTGGTTGATTGTTTTCACTGTCAGAAAGTTTCTTCCTTTATTTCCAGAGCTCGTAAACTCATTATCTCCTTGTTCAGTTTCCATCCATAATTCCTTGTCTGGACTTATAGCGCACTTTAGAAAACTAGTTTAACCCCTTCCCCCTTGGGCCGACCTCAAGAAATATTGGAAAGACTCTATCATGTCTCCCCTGTGGCCCTTCTCTACTAGGACTAGCTAAGCCCAAATCCTGCAACCATTCACTGTATGTTTACGCCTCTAGTCCCCAAATTCATCCCTGGTTTGCTCCTTTTCTCTGTAACTTTTCTAGGAGTCCTCAACATCTTTTTTATAATATGGTGAATAAAAACGGATGCAAGTACTCTAGGTGTGTCTTTACTAAGGCTATATAGAAGTGGTATTATTGTCTTGATCTTATTGATCTTTGATTGTATCCCTCTTGTTAACAACCAACTTAGATGCATTAGCTTGTTTTGTGCTTGCTGCACACTGCGTGCCATATATTTAGTGGTTTGTCCCACTGAGGGACTCAAGACCCCTATTCACAGTTACTGCTATTGGCCTGGTTTCACCCAGTCTATATGTTGTACTTTGGTTTTTTCTTGTGGACTCTAGTTTTCTCTACATTGAATTTCATTTTGTTAGATACGTTCCAGTGTTTCTAGTCTGTCAACATCCATCTGGATCTTGAGCCTATCTTCTTGGGTGGGTGTAGCTATTTCTTAGCCCAGTTAGTATCATCTGCAAATGTTTAAGTTCCCCTTCTATTCCACTCCATCTGAAGTCGTTTAATGGAGAAATATTGAAAGTGTACTGGCCTAAGAAGTGGAACCTTGTGGCACCCCGACTTGCTTAACTCCCTCATGTAGACTTAGACCCGTTGAGTACGGTTGTCAGCCAAGTTCGAGTCCTCTAGTGATAAGCACTGTTATATAGCAATAGCACTTAGACATATATACCATTTCACCAGTGCTTTCACAGCCCTCTCTAAGCAGTTTTTACAGAGTTCAGCATGTTGCACGCCAAACAATCTGGTCCTCATTTTCACCCACCTTGGAAGAATGGAGGGGCTTGGAAATTAACAACCTTGATTTTTTCTTTTTGGCAATATTTGAACAGCGATTAGTCAGCAGAAGTGGGCTACAGTACAGCACTCTAACACTTGAGCCACAGAGGCTTTAATCAAAGTCAGTGGCTTTCGTCTAGATGAACAAGTTTATGATTCGCTGCCAAACAAAATCTCAAATTTGTGGAAGCCACAGAAAAAACAGATGACCTTGTGCTACTCCTAGAAGAGATAAACATTCAAAGGGTGTTTGGTGTTTGCTTCTGACTGACAACCTCTGAAAGTATGGTGAGCTTCCAACCATCCACTCATACTTCACATTAGCAGGTCCTGTCACTTTCAGTAACCATAAAAAGCACATTAATTTGCATCCTTTGTCTCCTACAGAAGATATGACATAGATGACGTAAACATGCCAAAATCTTTTCCCTAGTTACTAACAAAATATGGGTATTCATTTCCTGAAAAAACAGAACCCTGATTGCTGGTGGCCCCATAGATGTAACAATCAGTGAAACTGGGAAAACATGCCTGGGGTAAATTTGGTATTGAGAGCTGAATGGACAATAAGCCTGTTTCTGCTATAATTGCAAGAGCAAATGAGCTAAATGATTGAAAACAGCTTTATTTCAGCAGCCACAAAAACATCAAATTAACATTGATATTTCACCCCACAGCTATTCACTGGTTTATTTCCAGTGAAAAAGGATATTTCTGTCTGGGACAACTCCTAATCAGCAACTGGTTTTCAACACATGTGATGTCCATTCAATGAATCCATCAAACTTTATGGTTCTACCATCATCTTGTACAATAGAATACCTGCAGATAGATTGCTCATTAAAAGTAGCTCCCCAAATATTATGATTGGGGGTAAAGAAATGACTTACTTTAAAGAACAGCTCCAATTGATGCTTACAATTGATTTGTTTTCAATATCTAGAAGTATGTTATAAAATGCCATAGTTAATATGAATGTGCCAAATTCTTTTAATTCTTTCTGAATGTTCCATTCTTTCTGAATGAGGTAAATTACATATGTTAGATTTTTAATTTGCTCAATGCCAAAGTACTTTGACTGAATCACACCATATTTCTGCTGGATTCTAAACCAGAAATCAGAGTTGGGCAACAATTTCATACCACTTTTCTATTTAAGTATATGTTACATGTACAGCAAATATGCAGAATAAAGTTTTTGCAGGATGTTTCTTTTAGTGTGTTTAAACAGCATTACAAAATCACATTGCATGTTTCTAGAGAATCCCCTATTTCTTAAATGAATGGGAGATATAGCTACTGAATTTCCCACTCTGCAATTGATTGGAAAAAATGGCTATGAATAATAGAGAGGAAAAAATAGCTGTGGAATAAATAAAGAATGTTGTTTTATATTGAAGTCCAGCCAAAACACATTATACACACATGTACAATCCTCTTGTGTCATGCAGATAAGGAGTGTAAAGTTCAGAAAAGCCAAGCATGCCATTAATATTGATATTTACATAGACATTTTCAAAGCATTTCTGTTTCAATTTACAGATCTGATTGGACCTTGAAGGGTTTCATTTGAGGCTGCACCAAATCAGGTTTAACCAAGATCTCACACCTCCCAAGTCTATAATAAAAATATGAAGTACATGGCATATGCCAAACCAGCTTTGTAACATAGAGACTTTTTTTCTTGCCTCTGGCACTTTCCTTTTCTTCTCTCCTCAGAATCAAAGATTCTGGGCCAGTGTCAACCGCATGAAGTTTTTTCTTAAAAGATTAAAGCAAACTGACAATATTATAATAAGTTGAAGATTGACTTTGCTTGCTTTAAGGGATCTATCAGAGAATAAAAGAAAAAAACTATTACGAAATATTTTCTAAACTTAAAATCTAGAGAGATTCTTAGGACCATCCAGGTCATTGGATGTCCCCCAAGGTTGCTTTTTCAGAAGGCAACTGGACTTTCTTGCTTTTTCTTTTGAAGATATTTTACTTCTCATTCTAAGCTCTGACTGGATGGTTGAAGAATGGGAAGGATTTATCATATATTCCTTGAGGATAGCTAGCCATTAAATTTTCATTTTCATTTACATGAAACCATATGTAATTAATAGTTTACTATTGTCTTAGGATTTAATATCAAAGTGGTGCTCCATTCACAGTTCAAAGAAAGGAAATATTTTAGACTCTTTAAGTTAGAGAAAAGATATTCTTTTACTGTGAAATGCAAGTGGTAGGCAACCATAGAATTGAATCTGAGAAATTAGGCCGCGTGATGGAATTGAGTCAACCTTGAACCTGGTGAGGACTTGAATTTCAAACATAGAAGCTTCTTTTAAGTCTCAGGCAGCCGGACATGTCCCTGAATGTTAACACCAACTTGATGGCACCTCACAATCAATGTAAGGGCTCATAGGAAAAAACCACTTGGAATCAATGGAAGATGTAATTTGTGACTAACTTAAGTCTTGTAAAATTCAGTAATAGTAATGTGGGGTCCTTTTGATCATGTATAGAGAGTTATTATTCTTGCGAATGGAAGTAAATATAATGTGTTCCAGGAAAACACTGCAGGATCCAAATCTGAATCAGTCCACCAGAACCAGGATTTTATTTCTTCCAAGCTTTCGGATAGCCAACCATCAACAACCAGTTAAAACAAATGGATACAGGCCACATCCAATGAGGGCCCCTATATAAATACTATGCATAAAACCGTCCAGTATAGACATTTTGGAAGGAGGGACAATTTTCCCTGAGAATGAGCTCCATCACAAGTCCAAAAGTTTTAGAAGAATAAATCTTTCTGATGATCAATTCAGTCTTGGAACATGCGGTTATATTCATGGGACAATCTGATTCTATGCTATATTTGACCCTGATTGTGTATTTATTGAATATTGAAAAGAGTATTTATGGTTAGAAATGCCCCTATAAGTCATTTTCTGCTTAATTCAAGAAAGCCAACTGAGACATTAATCTAAAGATAGATGTGAGGCAATATCAAAACATATTCAGTGAGGAAGATGCCCCCACTCACTCATCACCATCAACAACAACGGACGCCACCACCAATAAATTAATGTTTTTTAACTTAAAAGGAAAACATTTAAATACTGGACTGGCTATTCTTCTTTTTATAGGTGTAGCATATTATTTATTAACCAAGCCAGAAAGAAATGAATGCACGTGCCAATACATTTCTAAAATTATTAACTTACAGGTAATTTTAAAAAAGTATGAAATTGGGGAGTTAATTATCCTGACCGAGGTTTAGAGACAATTCTAACCTGCCATAGTTCCTTCCCAGAATTTCCTAAATTTATTTCTTGATCAAATAGTGAACAGGAAGCATTTTAATCAATGAAAGCACAAATAGTAAAAATAAATGGATAAGTGCCATTTAAAAATTGAAGTTTTGGATTATTAAGGAATGGAAAGACAAAAATATTTTAATTGCATGTCTTGGATTTCACATTAACGTGGGTTTTTTAATAAAACTAGGAGTAATGATCAATAGGATTCCAACAGCAGGAAAGAAGAAAAGTTATTGATTATTTATTTGTTGTTGTTGTTGTTTTTATATTGTCAGGAGTACCAATATGTGTACAATGAGATGGCTTGAGCCTCTCTGCACACTTTGTTCCCCAACACAAAGTCCACAAGGTTGAGGACAGAGTCCCTAAACTTAAGGCCCGGTCCCACGGCCGATGGACACAAAATATATGCAATTAAAGGACACACGGAAGAGCAAAATTCGGGTGGCTCCATCCATTGTCATCCACTCCAAAAAGTGTTGAAAATTTGGCAATAAACAGAATGGGAAAAGAACGGACGTGTGCGTAGTATGTAGCGAGGATGTTAAACAGATGTTCATAAAGCCTTAGCAGATCTGACAGTGGATGGAAGCGGAAATGAACATCTGAAGGGGTCGGGGAGAATTTTCGGAAGCGGAAACGCATAGCGGAAGGGGCGGATGCATAGCGGATGAAGCGGATGCATCATGGACGCCTATAGGAAACAAAGCGGAATGCATAAGCGATGTATATCGGTGGCCAAAAGCGTTTCACTGTGCATGCGGGGAGTATGAATTGCATATCAGCTCCATGGATATAAAAGGATGCAGCTCGCACGCAGTCAGCCATTACAGGGAAAGACATGCTCTGTCACATACATCTAGAGGAACCACCCATGGTTCGTCAGTCAGGGAAGAAGAGGAAGCCCGTGCCCGTACTTGTTCAATCCCTTGCCAAGAAGGCCAGAACCAGCATTCCCACCCCCCTGGCACTGACTCTGAAGCTGTGCTGCTTGGTGGTGGACCAGCCCCAAGGCCCTCAAAACCCTGCTGCGAAGGGCCCTGCTGCTCAAGCCCCTGAAGGGCCCTGCTGCTCAAGCCCCTGAAGGCCTGCTGCTCAAGCCCCTGAAAGGCCCTGCTTCAAGCCCCTGAAGCCCTGGCTGAAGCCCCTGCCAAGAGGGAGGAAGAGGCAAGGGAAGCAGGAGGAGAGAGGAAACAATACACCATTTCCGAGGAACATGAGGATGAGGTGCTGGATATGGCATGAGGGAGAATTGAGACCTCTGAGAAAAGAAGCCACAGACTGTATTCGGACACAAGAAGAAGCAGGCAGCTTGGAGAGGACCAATTGCAGGAGAGACTGGGGTAACTGCGGATGTTTTCTCTTGGGATGGTGGGAAGCACATGCACACCTGGTATGGCAAGCTACACCTCAAAGAAATCCAGGCAGGCCACTGTCAGCTCACTGACTTGGGAGATGTACATCATGCGCCAAGTGCAATTTTCCTGGAGGGTGAGATTTCCGCACCGAGGGAGCAGCCCTCTGAGATCCCTCTCCCTCAGACAGCCCACACACAGCCAGTCCTCTTTCCAGCCAGGAGCCAGCTGACCCTGTCCAGACAGGTTATCGTCAGAGGGCCCCATGGCCAGAGACCCCCCCAAACATCTGCACTCCCCATTGCCGGCGGACTTGGAGGATCCGATGGGGGATGATGCCCTGCTGGTCACAAATAGAGGAAGAAGCAGCAGCCACCAGAGGCCAACCCACCCCTACTCCCACCCCCAGCTACCAGAGGATGCAGCAGAAGAGGCAGGACGGAGGGCCAGGAACCACAGGTGCTGTTGAAGATCAGCGGGACACAATGCAAGACCAGCATCAGAATTTCTCTCTCAGCTGGTCCACAGTGACATACCATCCTCGATTGGAAAGCCCTTCATCCACCTACATGAGCCAGACCCTTAGGGACTGGCCCGAGGCCCAGTACCAGGTGATGAAGCAAGAAGATACACAGCACTTCTGCAAACCTTCAAGGCCCACTGAAGCTGCTCCTACCCAAGTCCAGGTCTGCTCCTCCACCCCCAGGTGATGTCATACCCTTCCACGGCCTTTCAACAAGCCTCTCTTACCCTACCAAGCTATGTACTACCAGGAGACTAATATCACAGCACAGAAGCAGATACTTCCCCAGTCCAGGCCCAGTATTCATGATCGGTGATGCCACAGAGCACCAGTTCCCACTCCAGCTGCAGACCAGACAGCCCCACTAACACTACCTCCTTCGGCTCACCCCACATGCCTCCAAGCCCTAGTGTCAATTCTCTCAATCTGACATCTCCACCGTCTCGGGCCAGTCTGGACAATCTGACTATCTTCTTCAGTCCTGTTAATCCAAGTCCTTGATGAAGGGCCTCTCAACCGGGTCACAGGAGTGCAGTCAGCTCTTGCGAACAGCTTCCTGAACACACCATCCTCTGTTTTACCCTCGGGGGCCAAGCGCCCCAATGTGCTCAGACCAGCACTCAAGCCACAAGCCACCTCCACAGTCCCTGCCACGTTAACCAAAGCTGAGACCAGTGACATGACTCAGAGTGAATGAGAATTAGTTGTCAGAGACTGGAAGGTTGTACTTTGTTAAGTTTTATTCTTTGCTTTAAGACAACTTTTACTTGGTTCATTTTGCTTTTAAAGAAAGTCATACAAGTTAAGAAAGTAATAAAAAGTTTAATCCTTTGCTTTAAGACAACTTGTTTTCAATTTTTTTTTACTTATTTAGAGAGTGAATTGGTGAAAACTTTGAAAAAATTGGTTAAGCCTTTGCTGCTTGTGGATCAGATAGGATTGATAGTTTGGGGAAATACGACTAAAACCCTCCAGTGCAAGCCATGTGGGGACTGTATGGTTCTCCACCACATCCCAAGCATGGAACCACACATATGGACCTTTGATTATCCAATAACCAAGAGTTTTATTCATTGATTCAACACCACTTTTAAATAAACAATAGGTCTTTATTATCCATCGCACCAATATTCATATGTAGGACCACTCAACGTTTATACATTGGCACCCAATCTCACCCTCAGTGTTATGCAACAATCTCAAGGAAGCATCATTAAATCATCTTGATCAGTCCTGTCTTGGCCACTCCTTTTCGCTCCAGCTGAAGGTAGTTGCACCAGTTTGGAGGCCTGGTCTCATGTTAGGTGGCCTGCTTCTTCACCTTCATGTGAAGCTCTCGCCGTTGGGTGGGCCTGGTGATACACGCCACACGCTGGTCATATATCAGGGTTGTGCTTTCAACTCCTCTGCCGGTCATCATTCTCACAGGCTCCATGTCCCCGATTCCGTGTTGAAATGGTCGAACAAGTCTGTTTGCGTCAACCGCCACGTGTTCAGGTAAAAGTCGCCGCATGCGAAAGCATTTGTGCAGGGATCGCAGCAGCTTCCAACCGATAGCTATCTTCACAGTCTCTTTGGGTCAAATGAGCTGACATTGTGGTGAGAAGTATCTGGAACGCTGTTGGCCACGGATACCAAAGGCGTTCTCATACCACCCGTCTTGCCCTGGGACAGCCTGCTATTGAAGATTCACTCTTAGCTTCATGGGTGAGTATCTTTCGAACTCATGGTACAGCTTCATGAGGTGGCTTCTGAGGGAGAAATGTGTCACTTCTCCATACTGAATTCGATAGTAGCAGCTGCATATTCTTAGCTTGTCATGAGTGGGTAGGGGGTCTGGAACCTGGATAAAGCGCCATGATGAGGGTTTCGCATTTCCAGCCCATCCGTGTGGAGGTCATTGCATTAAGTATATTCTGGCCATTATTCTGAAGACTGACCCCATTGCCTGAAGCATTTGTTATGCTCATGATGAACGTTGTGAGAGTCATGGCATCAACCGCTATGGCAACAGAGGATTATACTGAAGAGAAGGCCCAGTGTAGTTGTAGTATTAAGTGGAAGTCCCTTGAGTTGGTGAGAGGCTTTGCAGGCCACGTGTGCCATGACTTTCCATCTATCGCGGCTTCCACATAACGGTGTGAGGGGACAGTTCCCACCTCTTGATACCGGACTCTTTCTGCAAGTTTTCTCCAGCCTTGGTTCAGTGCCTGTTGTGTGGGGGCACTTGAAGTTTTGCTGCTCCACAGTATTTTCTTCAATTGGACTGGACTTTGCACCCAGCTTACTCTAGGCACACTTTGCTGGATGCTGTTGTGTGGCACCTCCACGGCATACTGCATGTTTCTGTATGTGGTTTCCAGAGGCCAGGTGCCACCAGAGTCAGTATGCCCACTTTCTTAGTCCCAAGGGATCCAAGGTTGGCGGATTTGGAGAAATTGGTGACTAGCTTGGTCCACCTGGGTCTCAGACGCGTCTACAAGTTTTCGTCAAACCATGCGCTGTGTGGATCCTCATGAAGTTAGAGTGGATAATTGCGATGAGGGTCTTCAATACTCACTCCACCATTCAAACCTTTGGTCCAACATAGTCCAAACTCGCTATCATATAACTCATGACTCCACCCTTGGACCGCACACAACTCTCTTTGGATGATCTCCTTCTTCTCCTTCTGTATAAAAGGTGACACACAGGTTTTGGTTTCTGGTGATGAATGAGAAGCAGCTATCATTATGGACTGTGTCTTCATCCATAGGTGGAGAACAATTGATGATTTTTGAAAGACGCAAGACCAAGGATGGTAGAGGTCTGTACACACCACGGGCTGCTGGACTCAATAGTGGAGACATCCAATGATTTTCTCACCCCTTTTTTATAGAAAATAAGTTGAAGTGTATTCCACTTAGGTGTTATCCTTTACATACTCGAGATACAATCCCAGATACAAACGCTTGTTCGTTGTTTGAATACTTCATATATACGAATGCATGATGCTTACAATCCTTTTTATTTCCATGCTGACTAACGCAATGTGTAGAGTTCTCATGTAAACTTTATTCCTCCTCTTTTCGCGTTTTCAGCTGCAGCGGATGTGAGTGATGGATGGCCGAAGAATGCCAGATGAGGAGTTACAGACAAGTGACTTTTAATGTGATGATAACAGACATAGAACGTTGCCATTGGCCCGTGTTATGTTCACGGATGCTAACATCATAAGAGCGTCGAAACGTTCATCCAATCACAAGGTGGTTGTTCGCTCATAAACACTCTTGGTGCTGAATGACTGGAAATTGCTCAGTGGTGGCCATCGAGATGTTCGATGCCGTACGTAGAGGCCCGTCCAACTGAAACCACGTATACGCAATCGATGTACACAAACGGATTGCTATAGCGTTTTCCAATGGATGGCAAGCTTTTTTTAACGTTTTACATCCTCTTTGCATCCATAAGTGCAGTGGGACCAGGCCTTTAGACCCACTCTTATTACACTATGTGACCTTGTTGCAAAACGCGACGGCCCTGCAAGTCTATCATACTATGTTGACATGAAGTTATTTTCCTTTCAGAAGTCTGACAGCCCATGGGTAAAAACTGTTCTTCAGCCTGTTGGTGTGCTTGGCTATGCTTCTATGTCTCCTACCCAATGGTAGGAGAGTGAATATCAAAATGAACTTTTTAAAAAGGCAGACACTAGAATCACATTGCAAATAAGTCATATGCAGAAAAAACACTGGTGATTTAGTACTTACAGGTTAACTGGAATTCTGGAGATGGTGTCAGAAAAATTAACACTCAGAACTGATGAGAATAAATTACTCATTGTCTACATCAGGGTCCCCAACCCCCAGTCTATGGACCTGCACTGAGCCATGGTACACTAGAAACCAGGCCATGCATACAAGGAAGCCCCATCCATGGGATGAGGCAGCACGTGAAACCATGCCCCTCTGGTTCATGAAAAAACCTCTCTCCACAGAACAAGTCCCTGGTGTTCAAAAAGTTGGGGGCCTTTGGATTACAATGTGCGACTCTTCCAAGGGAAGATACATTTTATACCAGGCAGTTACACAGGGCAGGAAGGGAGGATAAGACTGAAGTATGAGATTACTAGAAATATGGGCAAGGAACACTTATTTTTCTCAAGCAAAAGTTAAATTTCCTGGCTTAGATGACTCTCTTCCTAGGGTAACTTGCAGATGGTGTAGTCCAAATTTGTAATCATCTTTGAGAAATGCTTGAGAATGGATAAAACACCAGATAATATAGACAGGATCAATGTGGTCCCTATCTGTGAAACTCCAGTGGCATACAACATAATGCAGCTGAATTTTACCTATAATGTATATTGATAGACTTCATTATATCCAGTGCTATCTTCTCCTCCCAGGTTCAGCCAAGGAGACTTGTGTACATAGACAGGCTTCTGTGTTTGCTTAACAACCTTAACCAGATCAGTTACAAACCAGCAGCTGTGTGGGCTAATTCAGTAACTGAAGTGACTTGTGCAAATGAAGTCCATGAGTAATATTTGCTGATCATAGCCTTAGGCATAAACCTAATTCATATTCCATATTGAAACCGTCTAGCCAAACTTCATAGCATTCATTGAGTTGAACATTCTAAATGTAAATCACTTTCAAATTCTGGTGGAACTCGTTATACCAAAGATACACACACACACACACACACACACACCTTGAAAAGTATGGTTGAATTAAGGTAAAATGTTCCATAGGTAACCACTTCTTCAATCAGTTCTAGTCAGATCTTGGTCTGCTATAGGGCTCCATGTCATGCAAACATCCTTCTTTCTAACACTCTCTTTTCTCCTTCTTTATTGTATGTAAAAAGGAATTTCATCTCTTTCCAAAAATCTGAATTTATCATTTACTGATAATTCCTGAAATTAATCAAGTAATACATGAAGGTTTAGGACTTCCCACACCAACATTAGAATGATACCATCTATTCTCAGTCATTAGACAGTTATGTTGAGATGGACAGCACTTCTCTAGAATAAATATTTCAACTAGATATGCCTTTATTTAAGTATTCATAGGTGTTCGTCTTCAGCTATCATCAAGAAGGGTATTGTTTTACCAATTATATGCCTGGAGTCTCTTGCTCTAATTTTATACAAATATACATAAATACATAAGGCACAAACATTCTTTATCCCTAAAATTCTTTCGTGATAATTGTACCTGCCCATTCTTTTTCATTCCTCTTTCTTGTCTCATAAAAAGAACTGGAAAGTGCTGTTGTCCTCAATATTCATGTGTGAGGAATGATTCCAAGTGAATCCATTTATTTGAAGAAGAAAAAAAAAACCTAGAATATGGCTTGGGTTTAATATATTGGGCTTTTTTGTTAGCATAGATACTAAGGGAGGTGCAGGATGGAGAAATAAGAAAATTACCTCACAAAAATCAATCCAACACAAATTGAAATACATTGTTGTTCAAATGTCTATGGAGATTCTCAGTCATTCATATCATGATTGTCCCAAAGGTGCTTTTGAAGAGGAAACAGGACTTTCTGGTTTTTCTCTAAAAATGTTTTAACTGATTTTCACCTGTTCAAGTATCAAGCGATAAAAATGCCAACTTGGTAATACAGTTCAATCTCGAAAGCATCCACATGTCCCCTTTAGTTATATTATTTTTTCAAGGTGAGTAAAAGTCTAAAGAGGGCTTTATTTTGAGCACAGTATGTAGGATAATACAGAAGGGTTAATACAAAGGGATAATACAAAGGGTTGCAAAATAGTTTGATACAATGATTTAGTTTGAAGCAGATCTGAAAAGCCATGAAGCATATGCTTGACTTACAATACTGCATTAGAGCGAGTGTATCACTCAGTGAGATCTTAAAAACTTCAGCTCAGGCACAGATGCAATTTCTCTCAGAGCAAAGCAGTTGATTGAAATTAATTAGCCCTGGATCACCTATTCCCCAGATAGTGTGCACTGACTTTAGTGTCTCACTTTGAATTCCTGCTTTTTGCAGGCCTTTATTCTATATACAATGAATGTAACTATATGCCTGCGACTGACTTTGCATCAGTGGTGGGATTCAAATAATTTAACCATTAGTTTGCCCAGGGTCAGGTTGGTTGTTATGGGAGGCCATCCCTGTCCTCCAGCTCTGCTGCACATGTGGGATGAGCCTCCTGTGATTGCCAACCTGACCCTGGGTGAACAGGTTGTTCAATTATCCTTCTCCCTGCTATCAAAGTGGATCCTAAGTGCTGTGCTGCATTGCAATGGAGAAACAGGCAACAGAGCTCCCAGCATGAGGGGAGGAGGAGGAGCAGGGAGAAGAAAGAGGGGAAAGCAGCCTTCTCCTTCTCTTGCGCTGACCACTTCATTGCCAATTTCTCCATTGCAGCACCGCACAGTGTCCAGAATCCACTTTGATAGCTGGGGTGGTTTTAACAACCAGTTCGCCTGAACTAGTGTGAACCGGATACATCCCACCACTGCTTTGCACATTATGCAAAACCACCATTTGATTTTTGGCTGAGGAGGCAACCATAATGACTTATAGACCCTGTCTGCATTTTGGTTGAATTTTACTTAAGAAGCAAATAGCTATAACTGTTGAACAAATCATGGCTTAGCACGAAATATTCAAGTTTAGCCTTAATCAACTGAGTGCATATTCAGATTGCAAATCCCAATTTTTTGGTATGAGAGAGAAAGAACAGTTTTTGAACACTGCAGGTGAGGAAGAATTTAAATTTAAAAGATATAGGCACTTCCATGAATACTTCAAAACATTAAGATGAGTTCTCTACAATTCTAATCTGAAAGTTCAGTTGCTGACACTTTGCAAAATTCATCTCTTTCCTTCTTTTTCCTTCTGATCTAGTCTTTTCTTTTATTTCCCCTCTTATTTAGGTAACTGAAGTAACAAAAACAATCGCAAATGGATTGTTACACATTCTGCCTTTGAGGTGGTGGGGGTATAAACCAACTCTTTGTAGAATTTCCAACTTGGTGTTTCCTACCTTCCAATCATAGCAAAGCACTGACTTCCAAAACAATTAGAATTCTACAAGTACATTGGAAAGAGGAACAAGATCAAAAAAAATGTCACAATAATATTCTCTTGTATTTTTAAGAGAGGGAAAGGAAAGAAAAAAGGTAGGAAGAAAAGAGGGAGAGAGAAAGGGAGGGAGAGAGGGAGGGAGGGAGGGAGGAAGGAAGGAAGGAAGGAAGGGCTGGAGATGATGGCTGGACAGCAGCAGAGTGAATGGAAACAATTGCTTTCAATTTTCCCAATTTCTGAGAAAATTACAAATGGGTTGGAATTGTTCAGAGCAAAATTGCTTGGAAATTTGAAATGGAAAATGGAAAGCTTTCCAGATGGAAAGTACAATGGAGTGTCCTATGTTTCAAGACAGTTTTAAACATCACAATTGTATCTTATTTTGTTACTGGCACAAAAAATGCTTGGTACCATCTGATGGCTGATAATTAACATTTGACAGACAGCTTATGACAATTTGTTTTCTGAAGTTTGCCAAAATCAAAACTCAAGTTTTCAGAGAGGTGATAACAAACCGAAAGCATTTGATTTCCTGAGTTAAAATTTCACATTCAGAACATGAACCTGACATTTTTCATTGAAAATTGTACTGTTGGAATTTTGGGGACACTGTACAATTCATTTCAGCTGCAGCTCTTGAAAAACATAAACAAAGCTGTACAATGAAAACCGTTGTGAAAATCATGACCTCTTACAATCCCTGCCATCCTATTAGCTACATATAGGTGGTCCTCAGCTTATGACCACAACTGAGCCCAAAATTTCTATTGTTAAGTGAGACATTTGTAAAGTTAATTTTACCCCATTTTACGATCTTTTTTGCCACAGTTGTTAAGTGAATCATTGCAGTTGTTAAGTTGGTTGTTAAGGGAATCTAGCTTTCCCATTGACTTGGCTTGTCAGAAGGTGACAAAAGGTGATCACATTAACCCAGGATCCTGCAATGGTCATAAACATGAGACAGATGCCAAGCATCTGACTGTGGGAATGTTGCAATGGTCATAAGTATGAAAAATGGTCATTAGTCACATTTTTTCAGTGCTGCTGTAACTTTGAATGTTCACTAGATGAGGTGATATCTGAAAATATACTGAATATGACAGAAATAATGATTAATTGATTGATTGAATTTCTATGACTGCCCATCTCAAATGCATGACTCTGAGTGAATAACAATAATAAAAAACAACATAACAACTTCATAAATAACATAAATGGCAGACAGGAAAATAATCAACAACACACTGAGAAACCACCATGGATGGGATTTAAAAATCTCAGCAACTGGTTCGCTCCATGGTTACTGGCTGGGTGTGGCCATGGTGGGTGTGGCCTACTGGAACTTCCTGTTTTCAGCTTCTGGTGGTCCTCCAGAGCCTGGGAAAGTCCATTTTCACCTTCCCAAGAGTCTGGAGGCCTCCCTAGGACCTCTTTTCTGGTGAAAATATCCTCCCCTGGGCTCTGGAGGCCCTCTAGAAGCCAGAAACAGACCTGTTTCTGGACTTCCAGAAGGCCCATTTTTTCCCCTCCCAGACCTCCACGTGGACCCTGTACTTGCCTCCATCAAAAATGGGCCATGTTGAGACTCCTGGGAGGGGAGGGGTGGGGTAGATGGGGTCAGCCGGTCAGTTGAAGTACTAGTTCGGTGAATCAGATATAACTTTAACTTGTAGAATCCCACCCCTGGAAACCACTCACAAAAGTTTTTATTATTACAATCAGTAAATCAATAAATCAAGCCCAATCAGTGTGCTTCCCCATAATATCAGAGACCCTGGTCAATGACAAAACCAGGTAAAAACAGATCTCTCACACCATTGTATCCATCCAAAGGAAAAATTAAAGCTCCATATGCCTTTCCATGTTTCTAAACTGAATGTTGTATCTCCTATGAAAAAAAAATCTAGGTCTTTCTCAGAATTCTAATACAAATTATTTTATCTTTTATTTTGTGTGAAAAAGAATTGGATAAAGGCCAGGTTTATGCACCAGAGGCCAGGGGTCTTTTTATTGTTATGACCACAATAGTGAATTATGCTGAATTATGCATGGTGGTATTTATGCTTCAATTTCAATATTATTTAATATTTAACCTGCTATGAAACATTAATATCAATGCAGTCCCTTGATTTTTATCAGCAATACACTTTCCAGGACACAGCTTAGACTTCTATATCCCATGTGCATGTCACTATAAATCTAGTGAGCAATTCAAATTGCTGCCACTGCAAGACTGGAATGGAACTGAAAATGGTAGTAGAATTACTTTTATTCTGAAGTTCAGCCATCAGTTGAGTTTCGAAAAGGAAAAGAGTGCATTGGTGGTGTAGACTGAATAAATAATTCTATACTGGAATTCCTTAGATCAGTGGTGGGATTCAATTTGTTTTACTATCAGTTATGTGGGCATGGCTTGGTGATCATGGTAGAGGAAGGATACTGAAAAATTTCCAGTCAGAGGTGGTATTTGCCGGTTTTCCAAACTACTCAAAATTTCCACTACCGGTTCTTCAGAACTGGTCAGAACCTGCTGAATACCACCTTTGCCTTAGATTCATTCAGGCATTCAACTTTGCCTAGGTTACAGGTCTGGTCACTGCACTTCTAAAAAATAAATAAATAGGAGAGATAGAAAACATGAAGTGGACAACCCAAATGACCAGGAGACTACATGGCTTCCCAATGTGGAGAAACTAGGCATTTGGTGAGACTTTTGCTTAAAGGAATCTGGGAACAGACATATTTGAAATAACGCACAGTACACAAAGATATTTTTCTTCTCCAGTAATATTAAACTTGGAGTCATCTGAAAAAAAAATACAATGACATTAAGACTTGTTTCAAAGGTCTTAAAAAGAAAGAAGTTAATGGTCTTTATAGAACTGATCAAACAAAGGTTTCTTGGATTGTTATGAAAGACAAGTATTCTTTAAGATAAATAATATAAATAGATGATGCACTGGAGCTCCTGAGTGAACAAATTGAATCTGAAGCACTGCCCATTGTTATTCTTTTATTTGTTCTTTAAAAGGAAGTTCAATGAATTCATGGAAAATATAGGTAGTCAACCAAATTTCCCACAAAAGGAAGATTTATGGCTGACCAAAATAATAAGATAAATTAGAATGCTTCCAATGAAGACTCCAAAAGAAGTAGCCTCAATGTCATATCTATCAGTATGGTTATTGTGTGATTACAAGGTGTTTGGATGAAACAATGGCCATTCCACTGAATGAAATAACCAAAGGTCTAGAAATGATAGCTTGCACAGTGTCAGTATCTTCAAGGGGAAACTACTGAAATTGTAACAAGCAAGTCCACTAAAAGAGCTCTCTTCTCCCATATTAACCTAAATTCCAAGATGTATTTTATCTGAAGTTAATGAGTGCTCTTTTTGTTTTATCGGGGGTTCTGATTCGGGTTTGGGTTGTATTTTTTGTCATGTTATTGGTGGTTCATCTCTCCCCTTTTTATTATTTTATGTTCCCCACCCTCCTCGGTTGTTTTTGGATTTTTTTATTGGGGGTGGCATTTGTGGCGGTGTTTCGGGGCTCGATAGGTTAGTATTGCATTCCAATGTCATAGAGCGAAGGTGGTCGATGTGTCATTTCCATGTTCTGCTGTCGTCTAGTGTAAGCCAGTATGATCGGGCCCTGTAATTTGTGTAACTGTAGCTGGAAGCCAGGCAAACACCTGGGCACAAACAGACTCCCCATGTTACCTCCAGGTCAAACACACCCCAACCAGGCACCCAGATGAAACCTAGCTTCCTAATAGATAACAGCCGTCCTTTTA